>CAEGAD010094440.1:0-251107 GCA_903067055.1 Poeciliopsis paucimaculata | reverse complement strand
ATGTGTGGGAATTTGTTGTATTGTTTATCATTTTTTTGTGATAAACGTTTTGTCGTGATAAGAAGTTTGTCACAATGACATCCAGATGATGTCTGAACCTCCCCCAAAACTCTCCATATTGTCAAAATTGTTGTTTTTTGCTATTTTTCTCCTTTGCTTGTTCAATGAGAGCATCGACAACTATCAATACATTGGAAAATATTATTAAAAGCTGTTACTGTGTGCTGCTTAATGATATAAATCATGTAACTGGTGTCCTAAAGAAGTGTGTTCAATAGCAATGTTTATGTTTGCTTGGTTATGATTGCTGAGTCATGCATACCGTTACTTAAAAGAATAAGTTCATAGTTTTTGTCATTCTCCCAATAGTACCACAACATATCGATATGGAGAATAGAAAAGGTCATTTTTCTTGAGGCTATCACAAGAAGGAAATTTTGTAAGTAAGGGAAATTGTGAGTAATGAGAAGAGGATCCTACTTTGCTCTTTAAGTGGACAAATTTAAGTTTCTGTTAATCACTCACTGGAAAGTTTTGTTGTTGTTCTACTTGGTTAAAATCACACTTCAATTTAATTAAGTTTTTTAACTGCTTGCTTGGTAAATATTGTAGCAATTAATGTGTGAAAAATTGGAACCATAAAAAAAATCTGCAAAAACAAAAAAGAATTAGAATCTAGCTGGAAATTTATGTTTAAAATTACATCCAGGCAAATGAAGGTTTTGGGTTTTGTCATTATAATATAACAAGACACACAGGAGTCGGATCATAAATCATAGTCAGCTTTATGGCAGTAAAGAAGGACATAAGAAAACAGCTTTTCAGGCATCAGAATCCATAAAAGTACCTAATACCGCTGCTTTTAAAGCTCTGCAGACCTTGTGGTAAGATAATAAGAATAATAGCACATTAATAAAGTCATGAAACTGTTTCTTAAATACTGTTTTGCAAAGCGCTTATATAAAAATCCTGAAACCAGAACATAACAGTTTTCAAAATAAATGGAAGAAAGAGGAGGATCGAATGAACGGGTCCGGTGCCAGGTTGGTCGGCTGGAGCATGATGCGGCGTTCCAGCGTGTTATTCCCCTCTGACTGCGGTTTCAGACGCTGCTCTCATCGGCTACAATAGTAGCAGGATAATAAATAGCTGCATTTATTTCAAAGCCTTGCTGCGGGGGGTACGAGAGGTGAGATGGTATTTCCTTCTAAACATCGTGGGGGGGCCGCTGCGTACGGTTCAGCCAAGAGCTCAGAGCACAGCTGTCACGGAGAAGCAGTCAGCAGCTTTATGTTTTACATTAACGAATATTACCTTGCTTCTCCTGAAACAAGAAAAAAATATCAAGTAAATAAAATTGAAAATGTCGTTTTCTTTTATCTTTTCATGCTTTTGTTGAGACTACTGAAGCAGTGACTTTTCGATCCAACTTGATCCGTCAACTATGTGTGGGAATTTGTTGTATTGTTTATCATTTTTTTGTGATAAACGTTTTGTCGTGATAAGAAGTTTGTCACAATGACATCCAGATGATGTCTGAACCTCCCCCAAAACTCTCCATATTGTCAAAATTGTTGTTTTTTGCTATTTTTCTCCTTTGCTTGTTCAATGAGAGCATCGACAACTATCAATACATTGGAAAATATTATTAAAAGCTGTTACTGTGTGCTGCTTAATGATATAAATCATGTAACTGGTGTCCTAAAGAAGTGTGTTCAATAGCAATGTTTATGTTTGCTTGGTTATGATTGCTGTGTCATGCATACCGTTACTTAAAAGAATAAGTTCATAGTTCTTGTCATTCTCACAATAGTACCACAACATATCTGGATAAAGTTTTACACCCATATTGCCCACCACTACCTTCAACATATTTGTTTTTCTGTGGAAGAACTTCAAAGTTAAATGCAGCTCTAGGAGAACAAACACCAGATTGTCCAGAAAGGAAAATCGACACCTCATCAGGTGTTGGTGGGTTTGGCTGTGACCAAAGCTGCACCTGAGACGGCTTAACCTGAGGAACCACAGTAGATATCTGAGAGGGGAGAGCATGCAAGCAGGGGTTCATATTGAATTGTTTAGAAAAACTCGGATGTTTCCTTTTTTTAAACCTTCTTTTTGTCCATTTCATCTTCTTATCTGTCATCTGTTTTGTTTTACTGTTTGCAGGAGCAACAGGCACTCAGTGGGAGGTCCACAGGGCGATTCCCCTGGGGGCTCCAGAGACAGGACTGTGCATAACGGAGAGCTGACTGGGGAGCAGAACCGTGACACATCTAGCCACCGACAGCCCTCAAAGAGCAACGGCAGCCCGGGTCACAGTGCAGGTGAACCGTTTGCTCACATAGATCCAACAACAACGCATAAAATCGTGTTGGATCGGACAGTGTTTGATTCTTTCCACTTTAAGCAAATCTGCTACGATCTTCTTTCCTCTGTATCTTCTTGCAGACAAAGTTGAGCTGACGTCCAACGGGTTGGACGGCAGTCGTGGCGTCGTGGCCCATCAGACTCCTCCCCCTCCGTCCTCCCCATCTGGCCGATCTCCAGCGGCCAACAGCAGCGGCAGTAGCCCCTCTCCGGTACAGGATGCCGTGGGTCCGGCGGCTCCGGCAGAGCCCAGCCCCAACGCCCCTTCCAGCGCAGAGCAGGCCAACAGCAACACAACTGAGTCGACCACAGATTCGCTTCCGGCAGGGTAAGAACCGGCACATCCTCGTCTCTCTCTTGGTGCAGCAACATAAACAAATATCACGGTAAAACGAGGGCTCTTGAAGAATTCTGGAATTTAAGTATTTTCCCAGTCTGGTCAAGAGGTGAAAAAGCAAATAAAACCATTTATGTTGTATTTCTCAACTCTGTTTCCCTCCTATCGACATCCTGTATCCATCTTTCTCTCCCTGAATCCAACCATTCAGACTCCATCAGTCCATCCAATGCAGGCCAGACTGAAATATTAAAAGTCCTTTACATTGCTTTTCAAAGTACAAAAACAGAAGGTTAAATTATTTAAAGCTGAAATTTCTATAACCTACCATAAATTAAAATGTGATATTATTTAGACATTACACAAAAACGTAGGACTTGAGTCTGGAAAGTTCTGTCATTTTGAAATAAAAATATGTATTAAGGTGTGCAAATGTTGCAGGAGTTCATGTGGAAGATCAAAAACCTTTATTAATTTTGACATAAAAAAAACCCCCATAAAAATTCACTTTTTCAAATTAGCGCAGATAAAGCCTTTCATAAGGTAGAAGATGTTTTAAATATTTTGCATAAATTGTAAATAAGGTGAAAATCCACCCACACTAACATGTTCAAGTTCCTTTCCTGTGTTTATGTTCTTTTTCCTTCTTTCTTGCTCAAAACAGTGAATTTCTCCAGGTTGCCACTTGAGTTGATCATTATTCTGAGGTCTAATTTAACCTGTTAACAATTGAACATTTCAAATAGGTTTTCACCGTTTAAACCTTAAACATTTAGTTTGACTCTGACTCTTGAAGTATGAGCGAACACCACGATGAGATCAAAAGAGCTTCTTCAGGTCTTCAATAAGACGACTTTAGCAGCTCAACCGAATCTGAAATCAGCAGCCCCGCTGGACAGAAAACCGTCTGCAGCTGGAAGAGATTTTGAACAAACTAACATTTGTCCTGAGTGTCTTAGTGTGATGAACTGCCCCCCGCATCCCTACGAGAATAAGCAGGGATGGATGAATGAACCAGATCCGCACCCTGTGATATGACAGTAATCCAAAACATATCCACCAAGGACTGGCTCAGGGTTGAGAAAAGGAAAATCCAGGGCCTAGTCAAAGCCCAGATCTTGATGTCATATCTGTGGAGTGACTTGAACCTAGCTGTTCATCCAAGGAACCCCTCAAACATCGGAGGACTAGGTCAAAGGTCAAAGACGGATATAAGAATCACTGACATTATTTAATCTAAACTTTAACTACAAGATGGAACTGTATTCTTAATTTTTCCTCAACTCGGGAACACATTTTTGTTTATAAATCTTCTGTTTAATAATTAAACTGAGTTTTTTTTGTTTATTTTAGTGCAGTTAAATCACTTTATTTCTGACGTGATCATTTCTTTTGAAAAGACAAAATGCTTAAAAGATGTGATCTTTTGTATACATAAACAAATCACAAAATAACCTTAAATATAATGCATCCTGTTTATTCCATGTTGAAAAGCTGAAATTGACTTCTATATATTGAATTGTAGTTAATCAAATTGTCCATAGAAAAGCCCAGGAGAGGAGATACAACAGCAAGTGGGATGCATTTAGTAAACTGTGTGATTACAGATAATTTGGTCAGATTTAGATCCGTGGAGTTTTCCGTGGATTTATTTCATCAATGCTGGTCTGTGTCAGCGTTAATGTCCCATCCTTACCCAACGAGGAAGGACACTCCCTGTCCTCTCTAAATAACATTCAGATGCATTCATTGTGAAATCCTATCAAATACCATCTTTGTTTTCGTTTTCAGCGATGAAGTAAATGTGTGTTTGTGTGTGTGCCTGTCTCTCTGTGCAGCTGGGAGCAGCGAGTTTTACCTCATGGCAGAGTGTATTACGTTGACCACAACACCAAAACCACAACTTGGGAGAGACCACTGCCAGCAGGGTACGCCCATTACACTTTTTATATCTGTTTTTCCTGTTGATGCTCTGGGTGAGTCGGGCCAGGCCGAGCAGCACAGGTTCACGTCTTAAAAATGAATTGGACGTTTCTTTTCATATTCGTCCAGATACAGGAAGTTCTTTCCTCAACGGTGGTAAGAAAAACAGATGTGATTTCAAATAACATTTGCTCTATTTATAAAAATATATGTATATTACATTTGTTTTGGAAGGTACACACAACTTGCTTTATAAAACGTTTCTGGATAAAAAGGAAGGTGGTTTGGTATTTAGTGGTTAATTTACTTTAGCAAATTGGAAAAGATTTACATAGATGACACACACTGGAGACGTTTAAATGTTGTAGCTTTCAGCTGTTGTCACTGATGAGCAGCTGCTGATGGACTCGTGTTATCAAGTTTTTGTTGCAGCAGGTAAGTATGTTTAGATAAATCAGGGTTTCTACATTGTCTTGAAAAATATTTTTAGGATTTTAAGATCCCTGATCTGTGCATCCCTGCAAAAAATAAACACAATGAAATATTTAATTCTTGTCTTCTCAGCTACAGTTTAGTGAAATACATCCTTCAAAATTCATGTCTACAATTAAAGCCTTTTTAAGATCTTAAATGTGTTTAAAAGATGCCAATTTGTCACAAATACATTCATCGCGAGTCTTAAACTTTGTTGTGGTGGGAGTATTTAATCTTTATCCTTGTATTTAGTTTTTTTCTGACAGGACTTTTCTGTTGGGTAAAAGTTTTTCCCGCTTGCAGAAATCTGCATTGCGATCTGTGACTCTAGATAGTTGAGGCTACTGCTAACTAGCTACTACTATATGCTTGCTAGCTAGCCAGCCGGCTAGCTTTTTTGTGTCCATCATGCATAAGTGCAAATTTATCACCAGTTGGCTGGATGAAGTATGTTTTCACCACTGGCTCACTTCTGATGCCAACCCATACGAGCCTTGGTACTAAAAAACTATAAAAGCTCGGCACTGTGAGTGAGAAGCACAAAGCCGCTGTTAAGATCCACAAACAGACCCCAGAAATTAAAGTTTTTGCTGTGCTTGATTGTAATGCAGCAAGAGCCCCCAACTATCCTCTACATTTATAGTTTGTTTGGTCTTAAATTTTATTCAAGTTGGCATTAAAAATGTCTTTGAAAGTGTTAAATTTGACTTTTAAAGAGATCATCCCCTTATCCTGCAGTCTAACTGTAGTATATGCGTACAACTGGAAGTGCACGCTCCGTTTTTAATCAGTTCTTCTTATCAGAGTTCAACTGTTTTCATGACATTTTTACTTTCCCCTTGTATTTATTGGTTTTCACAGCATGTTTGACTGGGTGACAGAGAGAAAAAGAGTCTGTTTTAAGTAAAGGTCACCCCCCTTTCTTCCTTCTCCTTTCCAAACTCCTGCCCCCCATGTCAGTTTTTCCATGCAAGGAACAAGACTGTTGGGGCCCTGAGAACAAAAGTCCTTTCTTAGCACCACATGAACCTCCACGCTCCACTGTGCTGGCTGCTGTGGCCTGTCAGAGGATCAATTAGCAGGCTAATAGTGGGCCAGCGCTCCAGATGTACGCACCAGGAACTGTTTAGGAGGTTGAGTGGGGGTAGCTGAGCAGAGCTTGGAAGCTGGAGTAATGAAAGCCATCCGAAGCTTGGCTGGGGAGAACTTATGAGTCACACTGTTTTTATCAAATATTCTGTCGTGTTTTGAGTCCAGCCTTGCATCACAAACATAGTGACTCTTGTTTTTGTGCCTCTCACTGTTAGGGACTTCATAAACAAAGCAAAAGGCATGTTTACACAAAGCTATACTTTGCATTGTGCCAGTTTTATCATGTGGTGTTATGTAGACACAGATAAACTGTAGAAAGCAGACTGTAAAGCTGCATTTTGTGGTTACAGCAAGCATATTTCAAAATTTAGTAGTTACATTTTAACAAAACTATTTTTTTTCCCCCATCTTTTGTGTTAAATAAATATCAGCCTCGAGATTGAGCACCTCTGCCAAACCAAAGTGGAGCACTTACTTCTACTTCCAGGGATAAACGACCACACTAAAGCTCACGGCTGTCGCATGTGTACAATGCAATCAAAGCTCCGATCAGTAATCAAGGCTACATTGTTAATGTGGCTGCATTTTTGTGCAACAGTCACTCTCTTTAAAAATGTGTCTGGTGCACACTGAACAAACCCACATTCTGGTAATCAGAGCTGTCATGTTGCAACTCATTCTCAAACTATCCAATATGTGTCTGATTTCAGTCTGTCCCATGTTATTATTAAACAGACAGTAAACTGAACCAATTGTGCCTCATTTTGCATTTTAGTGAGATTATTTTTTTTTTGGTCTTCTTAAAAACTGGAAATTACCATTCTAGTCGTTTATACCTGCCAAACGGATGCTAATTTCCACAAGTTTTTAATACCCAGAGTTGGTGTTAATGTTCACCTTAGATATTTTAATGGGACTGTGTAAAATGACTAATGAAAAGTCCATTTCCACCAGGTTTGTGGTGTGTTAACTAAACGCAGCACTAGAGAAATTACAGATATTCTCTTGGCTCTGACGAATAACGGTTACTGCAAGCAATGACGGCATGTGTATAATTGTTGATTAGACTATGTGAGTCAAAGATACACAGCAGGACTTTTTTCTTAAGTCATTGCATCTATGTATGTGAGTTTTGCATCTCTGTTCTCTTTTAGATCCTTAACTGTTTCAGTAAACACCTATTAGTAAGACCAAAGAATAAGCTGTACCCTTTCCTGTTTGAATAAAGTATCATCAGAGAAAATTAGGGAGTGTTATTTTTACATCACAGGCAATCAGATCTGGAGCCACAAGTGCTGCAGTCATTTAATATAGGACTGAACCCAAAGAATATCCACTTGAGACAAAAGCCTGACATTATCCAGGGTGTTTGTGGGTTTTTGGTTTAGTTTAAAAGGGGTCACTGCTGTGTCAGGAAGAAAAAGTTTTCAGAAGCCTGTTTTTCTTACACTCTTCTCACATACTGTGTTTTAACTAATTGTATTGAAATTGCAATCACTTATTGGTCTTTTTACTCTTTTCTTTGGTTATTAGAACAAAACTTTAACTTTAAACCTCAAACACAGAGAAGATCTTACCCTGAAACGAATCAGTGATGAGTAATGAATGGCCCGTCCAAAAGAGGAACACAGATGTACTCCAAGCCTTAACTGGCAGTTCTTGGAGACATAATCAGATAAATAACTATGTAGAGGCTCAACGGACCACTTTGGGTTCTACGGATTTCCCCTGTCTCCAGTAAATGAGTAGCTACTGTTAATAACACCAAAGAGTGAAGAGTCCTGCTGTTTACATGATGCACAGAAACATAGAGGTCAACCGAAAAACTCATTTGTAATCAACTCCACTGGTGAAGAGTCCTGATTAAAGGGTTGTTATGGCGACAACCACTGTTCATTCATATCTTATACTTTTGAGTAACATTTTATCTGAATTGCTGTGCAACCAGTGAATGGACCTTACAGGTGTACGACTGTAATACAATCACTTGAGACACAATGACTGCGCGGCACTATTAGCTTAGCCAGTCGCAGTAAGCAAATAATCATTTAATCACGTAATTATTTTAAATGAGCTTCTCAATTTCTATTTTGATGATTAGTATTTTTTGAAGGGCAATTTTGTTTAGAGACTTTGTAATACATTTTATTTATGTGTGTGGTTTTTGTTTTTGTTGTATTTTCTTATGTTATGGGTCTTTTCCAAATTAAAGTTTATTAGTCTTTGTGAGAGCGAACTCGCATTATTATGACATTATCAATCGACTGCTTGAGAATGGTCTCGAAACAACAATATTATGGTTTATCGCCAAATTTTGTTGATCATGATTAATTTGTAAGAGCGATAAAAAGTTTAATGCATCCAATGGTAAATACTTTTTATAGCTACAGTAAATATTGTTCTTTTTGGGGTTTTTTTTTTTTATAATGTCCCAGCCCGTTTCTTGCATACTGAAGTATGTATGCAGTTCTTCTGCCCACTGAGCCGACTGGATGTGTTTGTCTTTGTGTGAGTTTGCATTAATAACTTTGGACTAACCAAAGTGCATCTATTCAGAGCTTTGGGAGGCTATGCAAACTAAAAGTTGGAGGATTAAAGCTCAAGTAGGGGAGAGACCTGTGCCCTGACATATAATGACTTACAGCTTTACATGGCTTGTCTTTAACCTTTTCTGGTTATAAGCAGAAACTCCCATCTTGATCCACAGGGGACTTTATTTATTTTTGCTCTTGTGCAGATTTTAAAAGTTTCCTAAGAAATCAAGTCAGTGTTTTTCCAAGCACATGGAAGTTGATGCTGATTTCTCTTCCAAATTCTGCAACGCTTAAGTCAGATATGAGAATAGCAGCAGCCCAGCAGTCAGCCCATGTGTGTGTGGTGTCCTTCATAACACTGTCCTTTGTGTGTGTTTGTGTTTCTGTGGGTTGCTACTATCTCAGCCTCCGTCCAGACCTCCTACCTCTGGGGAAAACTGGGATACACATTCACCTCTGAGTAATACCACTGGCAAGCAGCGGCGGACAAAAAGCACGCTGTGGTGCAAACATGGCTATCGGCAGTCAGAAATGCTTCTCAGTCCCGTTGTTCTCTCTCATTTACATAATTGAAAACGGGCTTTGGCTTGAAGTGTTTTGCATTAGCTAGAGCAATTTCATACTAACTTTATGTGCTTCTCATTGAAAGATGAAACCTCAAGAAATGGCGCAATCGAGAATAAATGCAATAAAGCGCTCCCCAAAGCATAAAAGGGGGAATAGAAATGAGTCTCAAAGAGAATAAGAAGCTACAGTCAACATGTTGTAATCTTTAAGGAAATCTTAATAGAGTTCAATACTATTGAAACGTTTTCAAAAATGTAGAAGTGGTTAGATACAAAGAAAGCTTTGTTAGGTGTTTATTTGATGGGTATTGCTTACAGCTTCTAATAGCCAAAAACGTAGTTACTCAGAAAATCAGAATATGATATGACATCAATTAAGAAAAAAACAAACTTTTAGGATCGACTGGGTCTATGGGGTGTCGCATGGAGGCAGTCGGCGTGTGGCTCTGCTGAGGTGTAATCGAAGTCCAGAATGCCTTCAGGTCATCTACATTGTTGGGTTTGGTGTCTTTCGTTTTCCTCCTGGAAATATCTGACAATTTCTCTTTGTGGCCAGTTTGCTGAGAGATTAAACATAAGGAACAATGTTTCTTCCTTATGACAGACGCATTCAGGTCCTGAATACTTCTGTCTGGGCCCTAACTCCAGCTACAGTACACAATACTCAAATAGTATTTTCATATGAAGTCACTCTCAAGGTCGTGGTTATCTCAGTTTCTTGTGCACCTACCTTTGTATTGCAGTTTTACCTTCCATTCAATTTTCTACGCAGCACCCTATGACTAGCCAGCGTCTTTAACGACAGTCTTTTATGACTTAGCCTCTTTATGTAGCAGGTCAAACATCGTCCCACAATTGTATCATCCACACCGCAGTAATTTTGTATTTAAATAATGTTTTATGTCAAAGAATTTGACAGAAATAATCACTTGAAACTAATCACTCAGTGTGTAATGGATACATATAATTTACTATTTGAATGGAATTACTAAAAAAATAACGAGCAGCATAAAAACTGAGTTCAACACAAGGAAAAATGTCATCCATCTCCTGTTTGGCCGTTGTAATCGATTTTGGGTTTTGTGGAATAAGCTTTCACCGCATCATGATTAATGTCTAGGAAGGTTTATATTTTAGGTGTGGAGCATAAAAATAACATTTTAAATATTTCTATAAGAATTTCTAAAATTCTCTTCATTTCTTTTTTTAGCAGCATTTTCCTTTGTTTTCCTCCCCCTTCCCTGTAAAATGGTATCTTTACATTAATGCTTTATTCCCCCATTTCTCTCTTGCTTTCTCAGCTACCACTCGCTCAACGCCTCCTCTCTCTGTTTTCCTTCCTTTTCTTGTCTTTGTTTCTTTTCCTCGACTTTAGAAACAGGGATCAGCCTTTTAATGCAACCACCCACTCTTGACTTGTCAAATAAAAAAAGAAAATGTTGCTGAAAGCTAAGCCCCGTCTCACCCCAACTTATGTTTTCCAACCAATTCCCCCTTTCAGCTGGGAGAAACGAGTGGACCAGGGAGGCCGGTTCTACTATGTGGACCACAACACCAGGACCACCACGTGGCAGAGGCCCACGGCCGAGTCCGTGCGCAATTATCAGCAGTGGCAGAGCCAGCGCAGCCAGCTGCAGGGCGCCATGCACCAGTTCAGCCAGCGCTTCCTTTACCAGGTACCCACAGCCCTCACTGGTTCATAAGACTGCAAATGGTTTTAGCTAAAGGTAGCTACTGCTGGGAAGTCAATTCAGCTTGTTTTGGCCGCATGCCCTTTGCTTACCAAGACTTAAAGCCACCTATATGTAATCAGTTTGCTGTTGTAGGTCAGATGTAGCAAATTAATCAAATCAATCAAATTTTATTTATATTGCACCTTTCAGCAACAAGGCATTTCAAAGTGCTTTAGATCATAAAAATACAAAGTCATAGATGACAACATTCAACAACGTTACATTTTTCATGATTAGGTTTCAAAAGCAACTCTAAACAGCTGAGATTTAAAGGAAGTCAGTGTTTCAGCTGTTTTGCAGATTTCTGGAAGTTTGTTCCAGATTTGTGGTGCATAGAATCTGAACGCTGCTTCTGCATGTTTGGTTCTGGTTCTGGGAATGCAGAGTAGAACCAGAACCAGAAGACCTGACAGCAGATCTTTAATGAATTGTGGTGCTGAGCCGTTCAGTGATTTATAAACTAACAGTATTTTAAAGTCTATTCTCTGAGCTCCTGGGAGCCAGTGTACGGACTTTAAAACTGGTGTGATTAACTAATATTCTGTTAGTTATTGCTATCATTTAAATCAGGTTTGCTGGAGCAGAGACATCTAAAACCTTCAGCTCAGTGGGCCAAGAAAACTGAGGCTGGAGACTGCTGCTGTCGTGTAGCAAACTCCTGAGTCATCCCACATTTCCTCATTTCTTCTTAAGAGCATTTTTGTAATATTTAAAATGCTCTAAAGAAGTGATCTAGAGAGCCTTTTGCTCTCCCTCCAGCTTAATAAATGTAATTTAGAGCTACAAAAGTTGCACAATCTTTTGAAAAAGGACAAAAGTCTAACTTGTCATAAATACATTCTTTGGAACATTTGTCATTTTATTTTTGAGTTTAAATAAAAAAAAACACTAACGGTCACCCTAAAAACACTGACATGTTGTCTTGTTAGTTAAGGGTTTTAATAAATCAGAATATTATTGAGAGGTCCATTTATCTCAGGAACTTTATCTCTAATTGAAACACATTATATAGATTAATTACACACAGACGTGTGTTTATTCCAGTGGGTCTGAATGGAGCAGCCATGGTGAGACAGTTGCCAGACATTGTTATACTGGATTAAAACAACAAAGATTCTTCAATGGGTCATCAGTTAAACCAGCATTAAAACTTATACAAGCTCCAATAAAGTCCCCCCACCCTTTGTGTTTTACTTTTATGCTACTTTGGTGTTTTTTGTGCACTTCGATTTGTTGTCCTGCGTCTGTTTGGGTTTATGGTCTTTCGGGTGTTGGGTTTATTTTTCTTTGGTCCAATCTTTTAATATTTCTTTCATCCAAATTCTATTTTTTTTTTTTTTTTTTTTTTTTTTTTTTTTTTAAAGAAAACTGTGTTGTATCCCACTAATTGCTCATTTCACACCCAAATGCTTTTCTTTTAGCACCCCAGATCAAACCATTGTTATATCCCTCTCTTTCTTTTTGGGAAAAGTTATTATTTATTTTCTGCTAAGTTAGTCAGTAAAATGATTCCATGTCTAGATGTGGCATTTCCATTTTTTTACAGCTCAGATTAGCTGTGAAAATCAGGTGTAAACTGACATTATTGAATGAAGTAAAATGCCCTCCAGAGGAATTCACACTGCTTGACCTTTTCATAAGTCGCAACTTGACAACCAGAACTTTCAGTGGATTTTAATGGTATTTTATGCTGCAGACAAACGCAAAGGAAGCTCAACAAGCCTGAGAAGTTACATGTTTGGTCAATAGAGTTCAGTAGAGTCAGGTTTTCATTCTTCTGCATGATATAACAAGTAATTATTGAATTGCTTTGATGTGAAATTGTATCTTTTTCTCCTTGTTTGCTACTTAGCAGAAAGCAAAAGAAACGTGTTTATTTTCCAAATGAGAGTGGCTATTGCTTACGACCGATATGCACTATTATTCATCTGGAGATGATGTCTGGACTGGGAGCATTCATTAAAGATAGGAGTACCTTTACGCATCAGGAATATCGGGTTTAAAATGTTACTTTTAACAGTGAAAAAAGAATCCAGTTAACTTCTTGCTGTCATATTGTCAGATTATCTGATTTTCTCTCGCATCTGGTGAAATGAGTGTTTTGAAGCATCACGATCTATTCCTTATTGGTTCTGTAGGAAATTAATATTCAGGCTTTCAGAGTTAAAGACATTCAGAACCTGCCAAAACCACCTGTTGTTTGAGTAGGATTGGATTTATAGGTAACTAAGCATCCTCCTTTATGCCACTTTCTCTGCAGGTGAAAACTGCAGAGAAAGTCGATCAGATACAAGCATTCAATGCTGTTGTTTTTTTTGGGGGTTTTTTGTGGACAGAATCAACAACTCCACCGTCGTCCTTTCTTTCTCTGCTTCCCTTCTCTTCCCTCCTTCACCCAGTGTGTGAGAACAGCCAAGAGGGCAGGTTGTTGATAGTACGCTGCTCTGTCTTGGAATGCCCAAACTGCTGATAGTGCCGACTATTTATGGCCCCAGTGTGTGTGAACAAGGAAACAGGCTCACAAAAGGGCTCATAGCTTCACTGTGAACACAGCCACATGATCCGCTGCCTGGCTGGCGCGCTCACCACCGCCCCCGCTCAGCTGCACTGTTGTTTTTCCAACCAGCTGAAAGGTTCTGCAAGCATTGTAAAGTTTTTCATTTTTGGTTGAATGAAAATGAACTGGATTGCAGACTTTATGCACTGGAGGATACATAGACTCCACTGTGCATGTTGAGGGGCAGCATCATGTGCTCCTTCTGCCTCGGTGTGAGTCAGAGCTGCTAATGTTGAGCTCAGGTGCAACATTTTTCTGCGCTGCACATGACAACTGAAGAGGGTCAAATGGCCGGTCTTCTTAAATCCACGGAGCTGCTCTAAGGGGCATGCGCATTTTTCACACGACTGTATGGAAGCATTGTGTAAAGGCTCATCTGCACAAACCAATATACACACACACCAAAGCAGCTCTTCATTTACACTGCTGTGCAAAAAAGCTCTCTCCTGTTTTTCTGTTTGCTTCCAAGAAGCCAGACTTTGACATTTAAACTGATCCCAGTCAATATATTTGAACAACTATTAGGACGTTTTTTGTTATACTTCTTTACTATGACTCCTCATTCAAGGATAAAGCACTTCTAATCGCATCACAAAATCACTATTTGATCTTATTTTTAATTCAATCTATGAAAAATATCCAAAATAACACTTTTACATGAAGTAACTATTCAGCACATGCAAATTTCACAGAGCTTTTCTGATTGAAACATGGGAGACAGTGTTCAGTATCAAGCCAATCTTACTTTGTTCTCCATTTCTTCATATTTTAACACCAAACACAATCAGGTCTGTTCTGTTTTTAAATCTGTATTAACAGCAGAATGAAGGAGGTGAAGGTGAAATCTGTACAAATAAAACTCCACACAAATCATTTTTTAAAAACTTGATAATCTGATGTTTCTTTTTCGAATTACAGATTAAGTAAATATTTTTGATTTGTCATTTATTAAGTAAAACTTGAGACTTTCCCTTGTTTTGCTTTTTTTCCTCTTTGAGCTAACAAAGAACGTAGTTGAGAACGTAAACTTAACGTGAATCAACAGTGAAAACATTGACCACTGCTGCCTCAGTCCATGCACAGATAGAAGCACAAATGTGTGTTTGCAGAGTAATTTCAGCTCGTTAGAAGGGCGGCCTTGTGGCCATTAGTTGCCGTTTCCAGCTCTCCCCCGTTCCCTCCTTCTCTGCCTGTCGTCCCTTCCATGTTACTCGCTCTTGCTCCTTCCTGTAACCCCTCCTCATCATTCCATCGCCCATGTTAAAAAAAAATCGCGTTTCGGTTTCCACAACTTTCCCTTTCTGCATCAGAACGTCTTCATTTTCAACTGGCTTTATTTCAGACATAATTTTTCCATCCTTGATTTTCTGCTGTCAGGTCGGTTTCCTTCCCAGCAGTATCTCCTCATCCCTCCTCCTCCTCCACCGCTCCAATTATGAGTTCAGCCCATTTTTGCCTGAACAAGGGCTCCTTAACAGCAGCACCTGAATCAACCCTGTGTTTTATCACCCACAGAACAGAAAACTCACACACGTCCACGCTGCTCCTGCTAACACCTTAGCTTGTGTTTACACACAACCCGTCAGCACTCATATTTCCAGATACAACATTTTTGCCATGAAAGGACAATGAACAGAAAATGTTTAAGTGCACCAATCTTGCAGAGCCTGCAATCTACATTAGACCCTGGTGGACTTATACTTTGGACTAAATATGACAAATTGGTTCTTAAAAAAAAAAAAGCTGTAAAGATCCTGCAGGCAAAAACACTAAACATGCTGCTTTTCTGAAATTAAGAAAAAAAATCTTGGCATTTGTTTTTTTATCTTAATTGGGGAAAAGAAAGTCTTTGAATTGGACTTGTTTTTTTTTCCTGTAAAACATTAATAAAATGAATTTCTCCTTCCCAGTTTCACATAAAACTTACATTTGGGTGAACCTCTGGTATGTTTGTCACTGCCTGCTTTAACTAATGCACAAAAACACTGAGAAGAGAAAAATTTAATTTCTATTAACTGATATGTTACTTTATTCCTGTTCAGTTTGGCTCTTCTTATTACACTAATGTAAAATTTTCTTGCAATATAAAATTTAATCCAGTTAAGTTTATTTATGTAGCGCCAATTCACATAAAATGTTGTCTCGAGGCATTTAGAAAAAAAATAATTTCATTTCAATCACATAAACACCCCAATTAATCCCAGATATCAATCGGATTCAAATGTTCAATTAATTATTCAAAGTAGGTTAAAAAGTTTTCTGCCTAACCCCAACAAATTGCATTCAGTCACTGACTTCCAGCAGAAAATTGCTTGCGTACTCATTGTCTTTACAGCAATGCTTCATATTTCACGTAGCGACAGTGGAGAGGAAAACCTCCCCTTTAACAGGAAGAAACTCCAGCAGAACCAGAACCAGGCTCGGTACAAGCGGCCGTCTGCCACGACCCACTGGGCGTTTGAGAAGAGACGGTTAGCTTCTGTGGAGAGAAAGACAACTGTGAGAAAACAAAAAGTTAGCAGTTGAAATCACAGCAAATAATACAAATTGGATAGTAGTAGAAGAAGAAAGTGGGGAAATATTGACATCCAACTGCCTGAGCGTATGGAAGCATAACTAAAGCTAAAGGAAAATCTAACCCCATCTGACCTCTTGTTACGGATTCAAATGTAAAAACTAGAGAATCTAGTTTAAACATTTTGTTCTTTATTTCTCTTATCTTAAAATGTTTCAGTGTCTAATGGATAAATGTCTAATTTCTAAAAGTACATCCGTCCGTCCGTCAGTTCATCCATTCATCATCCAGTCACAGTCCAGTTGTCTTTTTGTCCATCTTATACTCTGTGGGGTTTTTTTTTCCCATTTTCCACACTTAAAGTTTCACTACTGTTAAGATTTCCACCATAAACTTTATTGGCATTTTAAAAACAGGCTAAAAGCTGAAATCCTCTTGAAATGTGAGTTGACTGTACTCCCCATTTTCTGCTACATTAGCATGAAGCAGTAAGATGACTTGGTATTTTCTCAGGCAAACTCCATGACCTTATGATTAAGACACTCCCAACTTATTTTTCCCCTATCGTACATGATTTTTACCCCCTGCTGTATGTTCACATTAACATCCAGATTTAGTTTTATCCTTAGTATTTTTTCCTCACAAGTCCAAGGCACCAAAGCTACATTTTCACCTGTAGTCCTCCCATAGTCCACAGCACACTATCCTTATTTCACGTTTGTGCCAAATGGCCGCTTTTCCTCACTTCCTCTCCCTCCCTTGTTTTCCCAGTCTCCTTTTCTTTTCCTCCCTCCAGCTTCGCTCTGTCTGGAAGCCACGGAGGAGCTGAATGGTCAGAGCCAGGATGAAGTCATCATGTCTTTATATCATTATATTCTCCTTTTACCTTTTTTAGTCACAGAAAACCCATACGGGCGGGGCTCGGGGCATAGATTGGCTGTCGATGGGAGCGACACACACTCGCACACATAATCGCACACACCCTTTAACCCTGTTCTGTGCCCAGTCTCACTCCTTATGCATTCCCAGTCCTTTCCATCCCGACTCCCTCAGAGTTTCCATGACAGAGCTGCTTTAAAAGACACTCAAAGTGACGCTGGCATTAGGTGGATAATGCTCCACTCATGCCCGCCGAGGAAAGCATCAATATTTTAAGCCCAGCATGAGGGAAAGACCTTTTGAAGAAGCAGCAGATTTCATTTGGAGAAATTAAATGAGTTTTTGTTTGCTTGCATTCAGCCTCCAAAGGCTTTACACTGCAAAAAACACAAATCTTACCAAATATTTTTGGTCTAGCTTCTCGTGCAAATGTCTTAGTACACACGAAAGAAGATAACACTACTCTACAAGTATTTTATTTCAATAAAATATAACAGCTTGTTTTAAGTCATCTATTATTTAACATTGATGAAAAATGCCAGATTATTGCACTTGTAACAAGATGTTAACAAGGTGTTATAAGTGAAATAATGTCCCAGTGGAACTAGTACTTTTTCATCAGTATTAAGGAAATATTGACTTAAAACTTATATTTAATTTTTATTACTGCTGAAAAGTTACTTTTGAGCTAGTTTTGTCTTATTTCAAGTGTACTAAGCGATGTGCACCAGAAACTAGACCAAAAATGCTTAGTAAGATTTGTGTTTTTTGCAGGGATTTCAGTGAATGTAATCCTGCCAAAAATGATCATTTATTTTAGGTTTTCTGCATAAATGGATGAATTAAGCTGTAATAGCGTGCATCCTGACTTCTGGTAAACTCTCCAGCGATGCTGGAGCTTCTTGTAACGTTCCCAACAAGCAAACGTTTGAGCCGCTTTCCCAGTCGAGTTAATATATTCTTGCGTGCTGGTGTGTGTGTTTATCCTCATATTAAAGCATACACACTGACCGACTGTTTGCCACGGACAGATTTTCCACACTTTGCTACACACACACACACACACACATCTTTTTTTTTCTTTTTTTTTTTCTTTTAGGTGTGTGTGTGCAGCCTGACCACAGTGGTTTCCAAGCCCACTGTGAATAAAGGTGCCTTTTGTGAGACTTTGGGTGGGTGGGGCTGAAGAGGAGGTGGGGTGTCCAGTCTGGAACAGGCATGAATGTTCCCTCAGTTTGCTCAGACATCACACTTCCCTGCCTGGTTTCACAGCAGCGCTAGAAAGGAGGAGGAGGACCTGAGGGCTGGGTCGGTGGATGAGGAGGTGGTGTTGGTGGGGGCGGGAGGGTGTGTGTTTGAGGAGTCGAGCGGGAAGCTGAGTGGGCGGGGCTTGCATCCAGCCAGTGAGCTCATTGGAACAGCGTTGTTGTTTTATCCTCCTACTGAGCGTGTCGCTTTTGGAAACCACTGGAGCCGCCGGCCGGCCAGCTCCCTCAGTCGCCCCTTGCTGCTGGAGCAGAGAGGAGCCCCCCCCCACCGCCCCCCCACCCGCCTCACCATGCTGCCCCACCAGCCCCTCTCTATCTTAAATACTTCACACACACACTCACACACTGGGCTTCAGGAGGTAGCCAGGTGAAAAGATCTGCTGCTCTTGGAAGAGCAGAACTAAGTAAGGTTTTTTTTTTTCTCAACTTTTCCCTTCCTTGCTTGACTTTTTAAAAAAAAAAATTTTTTATGTTTTACACAAACAGCGTCAGGAAAGCAGAATACCGACACAGAGTGACACAAGGCTGAGAAGAAACATGCAGCATGTGGAAGACGAGAGACAGAAAGATGTCCTAACTGGATTTGTTTTGTCTCTCCTCAGCCGTCCGGCGCGCCGGTGGAAAATGACCCCCTGGGCCCTCTGCCTCCTGGATGGGGTAAGTTCGCCTGACTCGCTCGTATGCACACAGATTATTATTCTCCAGCTGCCTTTATGTCGTCATCTGCTTAGGGCTGCACTATATCTTGAGGCTTCCTTTGAAGTCTTGAAATTGGATTTAAAAAGTTTCAGAGTCTGTAACTGGATTGAGGAAGAAAGATGTTTATTTCTGAATCCCTCATCTAATTGATGAGTATTGACTTTAAACATTGATTAAATATCAAACTAATTTGATTCAACAAATCGTTTTTTTAATTTTCAGGGAATAAGATATAATTCATACAGAAATTAAACAGATGGTCAATTTTTCTTCTTCTTTGGCCACTTTACACTGTGATTCTTAAAGTTGAGCTGATTTAGAAACCAAATAAAGCATTCACGTTTCCATTGTTTGCAATTTTCAAAATAAAAGCATAACATATCACTACCCGTCATTAACGGATCTGTAGTTGATGTTCACACTTCATACGTCTCAGCTTTATATAGTTTTCAATCCGAGTTTGTCCATTTGCCAGGAAAGCGGTGAAATAATCGCTTACCCCAACGATGTAAACGATTTCTACTCTAACATTCACAATATTGCTTGAAAAATCTAGAAAATGGAGTCTGGTGGAGGTATGGATGTTTTTGTGTTTTTTAAATGGATGTCAAATCAAGAGAAGGTCAATGCAACTTCAATCTGTGCAATGATGAAAACCCAAAATATTCCTTCAAGTCAAAATGTGATTGGCTGTTACCTTCCAGGTAGTTCATTAAAACTCTGCTTCCCAATGTTTTATGCCACTTGTTAGTTGGACCTTTGCTGACATGGGATTGAGATCTGAGCGAATGAATCAGAGAGTGGTAGGGACCAGATGATGATGAAGAAGAAGAAGAAGAGTTGTTGCAAAGTTTGACATCAGTTATCTAGTTAACCTCAGTTAACTAGAAATACATTTTTCTTCACTCACTCATTTAAATTGAAAGCTGGCAGTGCTGTCCTGGCTCGTCAACAGTGAATCGGCTTTTATTTTGCGTCTATATAATTGTTTTTTTTCTCATCAAGTAGGAGATTTTTAAAGTAGCTTAAGTTCCTGCTTTCAGCTGCGGGGAAGAGGTTTGGTAAAGAGTCTGCGGAGGATCAGACAACAGTAGAAAACCTGAGCGATGTTACCGGTGAACTCTGCAGCAACGATATCGATTGGGATTTTCCTCAGTCTTCTTTTTCATCGTTGTGATGTCCTCTCCACTATTCCTGAGCTTTTAGGATTGATCATTGACGGCCATAAGGGAAACATACAAGCACATCTGAACACATTATTGGTCAGCAGAGTTTTAAATCTTGCTACTAAATATCCCGTCAAAGCGGTGTTGTTTGATGCAGCATTGCACTGATATTTCCAGGATGGTTTTAATGGGATACGTTGTGCAGCAGAGAATTATTTTTGTCTGTGCAAACACTTTTTATTTGGGTTTTCTGAATAATTTGAAAGAATGGTTTTGTTTTTCACAAGCACAAGGTCTACTTATCATTAATCCACATTTTTCGTCTTGTCTTTGCTGTCATCACAGTGTCACAAGCAATTTCCCTGAGCTCCATGGTCACTTAGATCATCTGTGACAGTAAAAGTGCATCCATGAGGCCATATCTTCGACCAGCAGAGTTTTAGCGCTTGACTTTTGAGATGTAGTAGCCTGGCAAATATTGCATCCCGCCAGTGTTTTACAATTATGATTTGATATATTGTGCAACTCTACAACAC
The DNA here is from genome assembly GCA_903067055.1 of Poeciliopsis paucimaculata. Classification (NCBI taxonomy): domain Eukaryota; kingdom Metazoa; phylum Chordata; class Actinopteri; order Cyprinodontiformes; family Poeciliidae; genus Poeciliopsis; species Poeciliopsis paucimaculata. Next base: position 230,458 of record CAEGAD010094440.1, on the reverse strand, counting down.
ATTAAGTGTATTTTGCTTTTGCCAACCTCAGATCAGTTTTTAGTGGTATTAGGCCTTCATGAAACAACAGAAGGAATGTTCTCCCTTTGTTTTTGTCCGGGGGGATGCTGGTGCCGCTAGCGAACCGGTCGTTAAGTGGCAGATTTACGTCTCCACTCGAGTGATTCTGATTTCTGCTCCGTTGAAGAAATTCTCTCCTGGTTTCTATTTGTTGCTCCGCTCGTTTATCACTGTAAGGACTCCCTTTGCTCTAAAGGTCTACAAATTACAGGGGCCGTGTTATTGATGGGACCCTTCATCATCCAACATTTTCCCAACAGAGTAATATAATGGGATCCACGCAGACGCCCCTCGTCACACACATTCATTCATAAACGAACGCCGCTGGCAGCTCCGCGTCCGCCAGCATTTTCTCAGCCACGTCCTCTCCAGAAACGCTCCCTCTCCTCTGCCCATGATGCCTTTTCAACATGTTGTGGTACCTCAAGACGAAAACCTCAATTATATCATTGGCTCAGCTTCGCCTCTCTGGCGCGCTTTCTTTCTTTCTTGCTCTTTTTTTTTTTTTTGTCAACTGCGGTCTCTTCCCTCTAGTTCTTTCTTCTTTTTTTTTTCCCCTCTTTTGTTTGAGGCTCAGATTCAGAAAGAGAAAGATGGGAGAAAAGATGATGAAGGAGAAAAAGTGAAGGGAGCTCTGACTGGATGATGAAGGGGGTGGAGAGAGGAAAGGAGAACGCTAGCAGGAGCTGCAATGTGAGCACTACTGTTTCTGGGCCCTCCACTTACTGCTGGTAATGAGAAAAAGATGTCAGAGCAGCGGAGGGAGGAGGATGGGGCACTGGCTTAACTTTCATGGCACAGACACAGTTTTGCATGAAAGAAGAAAACTTTTACTGAAGTTTGCTTTTGTAAAGCTTTATTAACCACCAGAAACGAACCTCCGTGTATTCACATCGAGTCATGGTGAAATACCACACAGACCTGCCAGTTTTAACTCAGAGTGCTGATAATTTTCCTCTCCTCTTCATCCCAAAAGGCTCTGATTTAGGGGTGAGCGATAGGAACGGTACTTTATGGTGCTACGGTTCTAACAATAAAAGTAACAATGAAAGCTTTTTATTTCTTTTTATAAGGTAAATGAGGGGCTGTGCACAGCAGTCAAAGCCCCACAACTTGTAATAAGCTTCTTTAGGACATAAATCACATTAAGAAGTGTGATTTGTATCACTAAAGCGCTCACAGTAATGGCATTTAATGATATTTTCAAATGTATTGATATTTATCAATACACACCTTAGTTGAACAAACTGGGTAAATAAATAATAAATAACAATCCTAACAGTGCAGGAATCTTTTGTCATTTTTAAACATTATTAATTGGTGCGATAAATCAAATTTTATCGTGATGCGAAGTTTACCACAATGAACGATATACGATTCGATAAATGCTTACTCTGATTTCATCACAATATTCATGCTCCTTCTGTCCCGCTTGTGTTCGCAGAGAAACGTCAAGACAATGGCCGGGTGTACTTCGTCAACCACAACACCAGGACAACTCAGTGGGACGATCCTCGGACCCAAGGGTGAGACCGCCAAGCTCCAGATTCAACACGAGTGTGTGTGAGCATGTGTGTCGGCCTGCTTGTTAGGTGGCGCCTTGCTTTGAGTGTTTGCTCAGACAGAGAGAGACGTGAACATGACACTGCTGTGAGACAGCTTTCCGAATTATGACAGAAACAGATGCTGAAGTGTTTCCCAGGAACGGAACAGCATCGGATCTTTACAAAAGTTTTATTCAAAACTACAAACGGACAAAAGTGCTTATGAAGCCATTTTCAGAGTTTATCACAACACAACCGATCATGTTGCCGATGTCATTTTATCTTCCTTTAGCCGGAGTTTTTAAATAATTTTTGTTTCATGTCACTCATAATTAAACTCTCATGATATTTTCACTCATTTACGATTCTGCTAAGTTCAGACAATTTGCCTCTTCATATGGAAAACACCTTTTACTCGGCTTTCATGCCAAGTCAGTCTGCGTTCTTTAGATATAAATTAATATTTTTTTTATTTACAACAGCAGCTAATTTGTATTTTTTTTTCTGAAAGCACATAAGCATCCTTCATATTTATTGGTTGCATGAAAACCTTACAGTTAAACCTTTCACTGTGCACCCACACCCAGAAATTATTTCTATTAACACATAGCTTACTCGAGGATCAAGTTCACTTGTCTTTCCTATTTTGATGAATTTCTAATAAAAACGGGCCCGCTGTGGTGCCAGAATTTCCCCAAACTTTATATTTCACGGACAGTTGTGTGTGTTTCCACTGTGGGGTCCACTGCCGGGCTGTTTGATTAAATTGCTTCCTCCCACTGTTCCTGAGTGGGCTGCCTCCGCAGTCTGGACATATATCTTCTTCTTCCCTCTGTGATCAAAACCTGGAGGAATCAGTCTAATATGGTATTTGGAACAGATTTTAACCAGACAGAAATATTTACCACACTTCCACCTCAAAACTTCATTTATATTTTGGCATCTCTGCAGAGACTCCTTGTCAGGAGAAAACCTTTTCCCTGAGGAGAAAGAAAAGAAAAACAAAGGATGCCCCAGGCAGCTAGCATGGTTCTTGTAAAAAGCTTCTGCAGTGGAAAAGCATCTTTTCTTACCTCTGCGTAATCAATGACTTCCTGTTTCCTTGGAGCGTGAATATTGCTTTGATCAACTTGTAAAACATGAATGACAAAAACAAAGAAGCCTCATTTTATGGGGATTATTCAGGGAGCCAATAAATGTGTCCTCTGTGACTTAGAAGCTATTTTTGAATAATTCTGCGTAAAAATGATTAAAAACTTCTTAATTTTTCAGTGAGATTTTACTATTGGCTATTTTTCTTTAGGTGGAGGGTGCTGTATTTATTTATTTGACTCTCACAAATAAGGCATGCACAGTTAAGCTTTTCTTTTTTCTTTTTTCTAAGCTGATCTCCAGTACTTTCAAACTTACAGGTTTTGCCACATTGTGGCTCATCTTTAGCACCCTGGCTTTTTATCAGCACAGGTTGGCAGGGGGGTTTGTGTTAGCTTCGCCCCCCAGACGGGGCCCCTCGGCTCGAGAACGTGCTCACTGCCCCTCTCCCTGTTGCAGGATGATCAAGGAGCACCCCCTGCCCCCTGGCTGGGAGATGAAGTACACCGCAGAGGGAGTGCGGTATTTTGTGGACCACAACTCTCGCACCACCACCTTTAAAGACCCCAGACCCGGCTTTGAGTCAGGGTAACTATTGTCTCTCCCCCTCAAACCTGCCACAGACCGAGACAGAGAGCCTTTTTAATGAAAAAATCATAATCACATTTCTATTTGTGTTCCAATACTTTGATTCTTGCACAGTAATTCTGCCTTTGTCTGGCATACAATGCTAATTTCCACATAACAGGGTCAAAATGTCTCTAAATCTGAACTACATTTTATTCTGTTTGATTTTTTTTTTTTTTAAGTTTTTTTATCAGCTTATTTTCTTACCGCCACGCCTTTCATTTCTTTGTCTGTGACTTACGTTTCCTTTTGTCGTAGCCGTTTAATTAAGAGATGACATTAAATCGCAGCAACATGCTCATTCAGACACAGAGTCAGGCTGTGCGCCGCGCCGCAGAATGCCCTGGCATCTATGTGGCTGTTTGTGCTTTTCTGTGTGCTTTCTCAGTTTTGCTTATGTGCCCGCTGCTGTATACGGCACGTGTTTGTGGAGAAAGCTGCATGAATCTTCTCCTCCTGGTGATGTTTGCTCTTATTTTTAGTCCGGTGGCTTCAGAGCGGTACAGAAAAACACTTTTGGACTGTTTCTTTTTTTTTTTTTTCTTCGCTCTGGATCCTGCAGTGGCGCGGGTTCGCACGGACAGCGCTCTGCGGTCTCCGCTTCCTAACCCAGACTGAGAAGTGCCTGGCTGCTCAGCGAGCTCCACACATTTCATCTCTTCCTTCCCTCTTTCTTTTTTTTTTAAACTTTCTTTCTCTCGGCATCTTGGCCTTTTTCTGCTGCTGACAAAGCAGAAATCCTGTGTGTGTGTGCGTGTGTGTGCAGAGAGATAGTGGGGCTAACACTAACACAGCTGCAGCCCTAAGCTCACCTTTCTCTTTGAGGCCCAGACATTGATCTACAGCAGAATGAATGGTGTAAATATAATATCACTTGCTCCCTGGAACATCAACTTCTTCATTTTTCTATTTTTTGTTTGTGTTTAATTTTGCTTCTCTTGGAATAATGTGAAACTGACCAATTTTTTATCTGTCTTCATGTATGTGTTCAGGTCAAGGCAGGGCGGCTCGCCTGGAGCTTATGATCGGAGCTTCAGATGGAAATACCACCAGTTCCGTTTCCTGTGTCATGTAAGTGTTAAACGAAGTCTGAAGGTTCAATAAAACACTCGGTTCACCTTCAACGGATTTGATCTTCTTGGTCCAGCCTCTAAAAGAAAGGAAACCATCCTCTCACTGAAGCTGCCCAGCATTCGTATGCAACCTGGAAATGTTTGTAGTGATTTGAGTTTCTCCAGGTCTGGATAAGTATAGAGAAAAAAAACGTTGGCATCTATCAGTCGGACCATCCATTCACTCGTTTTTCCAGAGGCTGCATATTTAAATACATACCTTTGTCAAAATATAGGTCATAAATTCATAGTGTTTTGCTTTACCTTTATAATTGGAAATAAAGAGCATTTGAGTTAGTGAAGGTCTGAAATTTGGACACAGTAGGCTTAAAATGTTTTTACATCTTTGCCATAAAGTGTAACCCATAATTTGAATAATATTCATTAATTATTCAAAATTAGCATTTGTAACAAGACAATCTTTAATATCAAATGCATATTTTCTTAACACAAATATCTAAAAGCTCATAAAGTGTTCACAGTAACTTAATTACGGGGTGATAATTGAACATTCAGGGTAAAAATGTCTTAGTCCCACATGAAGTTTACCTAATTAGTCCTGAACCTTCCAGAGAGAAACGTTTAACTTCCAGGATTTAGCAGTCCCAGTCAGCTAAAACTGCTAAGTTGTGACAGGGTTTCCAGGAATGTCCTGCGAGCCAAAACAAATGTGCAGACATTCCTGATATTCCTGATCTTTGTTGTCTCTGTGCAGTCCAACGCCTTGCCCAGCCATGTGAAGATCTCCGTGTCCAGACAAACATTGTTTGAAGATTCATTCCAGCAGGTCAGGCACACAAGGCACTCACTACATCTTCTCTGCAGCAGTGTGGCACACAAAGGAATTAAAATTACCCTATTAAATAACACGTGTACTCAGTTTTGTGTTTTCTGACTAAACAGTGTTTATATTTGGTAATATACAGCATTTCATTTATGCACACCGTTTCCCCTTTTGTTTAGTTTTAAAGTCAAAACAATTAAAATCTCTTTACCCAAACACTTAAGTTCTGAACTCTGCTTTAAAAGCTAATGATTGATTTTCTATCAGATCATGAATGTGAAGCCGTATGACCTTCGGCGCCGGCTCTACATCATCATGAGAGGAGAGGAGGGTCTGGACTACGGCGGTATCGCCAGGTGAGCGCCGAACCGCCATTTTCCTGTCACACTCTGGTTTTGTTTCTGGGCTTCTTTTTTTGACCTGTTCAGCTCTTTTTGTTCTAGTGATGTTGGTGATGGTGTGCTGTTTTTCTATCTTAGTTGCTGTTCAATCTCTGACTCCATTCTTTGGATCGAAGCTGTGATGATAACAAGACAGGGCACAAAGGAGATGAGGCTCATTCAATATTTAACATAAATGTCTTTTGATAGTTGATTGGATTTAAAACTCCAAAGTTTCCCTCAGAAAATTTGTTAGGCCCGTTGGACGGGATCATTCATCCAGCTGCCCATCATGTTTTTGAGTTAAAAAATGTTATTATTTTGGGATTAGTTAAGGTCGTATTTTTGTCCCTTTACTCGCTCCTAAAGTGTGGACCTATGGAGCGGACTGCTCTCTAACATTTCAAGGAGAATAAAATTCCAATTATTCAACATCTATCCAGAAATTGTTTTTTAATTCCATAAAACTGAGTTCTGAAACTGTATCAAGTTGTAACATTTGAGTTTTAGGCCTTGTGTGTCTGATGTAAATGTTGAAACCATGCAGCACACCCTCCTCCTCCAACATTTCTGTCCTCCCCCCTCATCCCGTTCATCCTCCCCACACCTCCCTCTGCTGTCCTCCAAGTCTCTGTAACATGTTGGCATTTTTTCTGTTTGCCGTGTTTTTGCTTTTCTTTTTTGTTCTCATTTTGTTTCTGTTTGGTTTCGCATTGTGTCTCTGTCTCCGGTGTCACGTCAGTGGTTTTACCCTATGGTAGGTGACATCATGCTGTTCTACCACAGGGTAGAACCACGGACGGGATGTTGGGAGGTGTCTGCGTCCAACCGTCCGTCCGTTCATACGCCTACTCCACCCGATGTGTGCTGAAACGGGTGAACCGTGGGAGCGCTTGGTGCTGCAGCTGGTGGAGGGCCTTCATTCTCTCTAACATGCATCCTTCCTCAATATCCTGTTTTTTTGTTGTTGTTGTTTTGTTTTTTTGTTTTTTTTTTCAAGTCCACCATTTTTGATGTTGCGTGTTTTGTCCGAGTTTTTTTAATGCTAAGTTCTGACTAAAGCCCAGATTTTTGTTATAGACAGCATTTTTAAATTAGATTTCAGTAACACAAAATAACATCTTGGTGGTGGCTTTGGGGTCATAAGTCACACACCTTAGCTTTGCTTTCCCCTAAATTGATCACAAGTTTGATTCCTTTTAGAGCAAAGCAAGAAACAGCATAGTTCCATATTTTTCTTTGTCTTTATTAAAAAGTTTGGAATATAATAACTAAGATAATCCCACTGGTTTAAATTGAAAACAGAAAGTGCTATATGTGCTATAATGTCACATATCGTAAAAATATTTATTCTCATAGTTATAATCATCATATTCCAGAAACATTTGCATAAGCAAAGAGCAGCTGTGCACCAAATAAATACCAACTCAAGATTGTATCTGAGTTGCATGATTGACTCCATTATGTAAAACTAAAGGCCATAAAGGCTGGGAAAGTGTGGTAGTAATTTAAATGCATCAAAGGATTTACGCATCAAAACACGTGTTATCTGATTTTTAATCAACTAAAAGTGCATCAAAGAAGAAAATGGTGAGAAATCTTGGTTTTTATGCATGTATTGAACAAAATGCAAAATCTGATTTCTATTATTTTTTCCTATATTTGAAAAAACTTGATTCACTTGACTGGTGAATCAGTGAAATGTTTTTGTATTAATTTCACAGTTTTAGTTCTAAATCAAACTACCTAAGTTCAGAACATTACACCTTTTCTGCATCAGTTCTCTTATTCTCTCCACTGATTTATTATAGTTAATATTAAACATAGACTGGGTTGTTCTCTGCCAGCATTTGTTTCTAAGCTAGAAGAGATATAATATTTCATCAGGTTTGTATAAAATGGCTCAGTTTAAATCTGTTGCTGCTATTTTTGTGTCAGTGGTGCTAAAATATGTCTTAAGCTAATGTTGGTTTAGCTCTGCTCTCAGTAATTGAAGTTTGCCTGTGTCTGCTTGGCGTAAAACAACAGTTTCTCATGCTAAATTACAGGTTAATGGAGTGATTTCTATCGTTGATGACCTTTGTCCTCTGCCTCTGCAGGGAGTGGTTCTTCCTGCTGTCCCATGAAGTCCTGAACCCCATGTACTGCCTGTTTGAATATGCCGGAAAGAACAACTACTGTCTCCAGATAAACCCGGCCTCCTCCATCAACCCTGACCATCTCACATACTTCCGCTTCATCGGTCGCTTCATCGCCATGGTGAGCCTCGCCTCATAAATATCTTTGATCTGAGTGACTCTTTAAACAAAGTCCCTGACGTCGTTTTTATTTGTTTTGCTAAAGAAATAAAAAGCGACATCATGAACCTCTTTCTGCTATAAGGTCAAATCTACATCTCTGATGTGTTTTCGGTTTTCTGCTAGGAACAGAAAGGGGCCGTCCCCAAACTGTTCCCACGAAGTTGGGAGCATGAAATTGTCCAAAATGTCTTGGCGTTATGAAGAGGTCTTTTACTGGAACTAAAGGGCCGATTTGAGGAGGCCGTGGAAACTGTTCTTAAACTAATCTGAAAGCCCCGTGATGTTTGGAGGTCTGCAGCTGCTGACGATGCAGAAAGTCGTGCTCTAAGCACCTCAGCAGCTTTGTGATTTGACGTAGCGCAGCACTTTGTGTTTGAATCGCATTCACCTCCATTTTGGTTTAACTATCTGTAGAATATTTAGCAGTGAACTGCATTTTATACACCTGTGGTCAACTAAGTGGCTGGAACAGCTGAACTCAATGGTTCAACGAATACTCTTGGCAATATGGTTTATAACTGTAGTTATTAAAGTAATTAACTTTGATACTAAGGGCTAGTAGAAACCCAGCAGGGCTGTTCTGTATTTGACTTTGCTTGTTCTCCCTGCTTGTTTGCAGGCCTGGATCTTTAATACAGGTTTCATTATGTTGAAACTTTAGCACTGTTTGTCAAAACTCACACAAACCAGTTTTTTTCTCTTACAACTCATCACAAAGCAAGTAATTCAGATGTCAGTTCGACTTACTTCAGTTCTCTTTCAGGGAATCCTGACTCAATTCTGAACTGTTTGGAACTAGATAATTTAGATTAAACTGAATAAACCCTTTCTGTTACATACAAAAAACATTTTGGGGGGTTATTTGTGAAGTTAGGGGCATTGTATATGGGGTCTTCCTTAAAAGTTTTTGTGCCTGGAGGAGCCAGGCCATTGTTGAGTAATTCTTCTTTGAGTTCAGAACATTTCCAGCTAAGTTTGTGTCCTGTTTCCTGTATCGTGTCATCGAATGACACGAGTATGTCCTCACACCCCTGCTGTGAACACATCTCCAGCTCTCGCAGTACAAAGCGGAAAGCTGAAGGTTTCTCTTTGGGATCGACTCCAAACAGTTTAGGTTCCCAAACCCTCCACCCTCCTGCCAGCTCTCGCCCACATCATGAGCTCACTGCTTCAACCAGCCCACACCCGCCACCGGCTGCTTATATTTAGAGCACAAATTCACTTTGTTGACTTCTTTTCTCCTAAAGTCGATTTTCTCCATCCACCGAACCGGTGCAGTCCTTCGTTTTCATTTTGTAAATTTCCACAGCCACCTTCTGCCTGAAACCCCTCAGCTGTGAGACGAACGCAGGTCGGTCCAGTCGGTAACGCAGAGCAGACTGTGACTGAGTCAGTCCTTGACGTCTGTGTTGTTGTTGGCATCGCGGCTCTGAGCCCTCTGTGGTTTCGCTAACGCTAAGCAGCTCCATCTGTCTGACTCTGCAAACAGACACCTAAGCAATATTAGGTCTTGGATTAAAGCTCTTCAAGTTCTCACATTTGTATAAATCTTGTTTTTTATATATACATAACACAAGAAGAAGGCAGCAGCTCTTCTGAGGCTGTAATAAATTGACTGTTTGAGTCACACACCTTATGCCAGTGATTTTGGTAAATGGCTGCAACGATTATAGAAATAAAAGACCCGTTCATGATTCTTGTAAAAATAATGGCTGTTGAAACCTTTCTAACACCTAAGTAGGCACCAGATAATCCCCCGTGAGTCATCAGTACAAACACCTAATGATTGAGTTTTCAGCCATGTGTCCATGAAATAACCATAAATTATCCCAGAATAGCGAGAGGGCAAAATTACGACTCTGTGCTTTACTTTGTCCTGGAACTTAAACCTGATGAAATCAGAGGAGAAACAAATCAGAAACACCTTTTAGTTGGTGTGTGTTGGTCTCTCTATTCTCTGACTTTAAGTGGGTGTTTCAAATAGGCAATGGGTCAAAATTAATGCCAAATTAGTTACAAAGTGGCTTACGGACAAACAGTTGTGAGAGGCTTGTGGAAGAATATCCATAACTTTTGACCCAACTCACATAGTGAAAAGGCATTGCTTCCTCGTACAAAGGTACTTTATGTGAACCTCTGGCTTTGAATTAAGCTTTCTAGAAAAATCTGCCTTTAATTATTCAGACACAGCACAGAAATAATTTTAGGAATCCCAACCCAACTTGGTCTGATGCTTTCATTCAGTTGACATACATCTATTTATTTATCATTTTAACACTTTTACCACAAAGTGATGTCAGTTCCTGTCTAAAAAAAACCATTGGTCTCATCCATTTGTGAGGCGCTGCTCTGTCCACCAGCTTGGTTCAGGAACACAGAGCAGTGTTTTAAAACACCTTCTGCCACCACATGTTGGTCTTTAATTCATGCTGCCATGTTAAATTAAAGCAGTAAAAAATATTTCCTGTAAATCATTTGGGTGTTTTTTTCGATTATCTGCATCTTTATATATATATATAGAGGAGTACATTAAAAAGCTTCATCAATGACTCAAAACACATTGCCTGCTTGTTTGAGCAGCAGACAAACTTTTGAGTTTATTTTTGAAGGAATCTGAGCGGAGAGCTGCAGACGGCCTCGCTGTGGTTTCTAATGCAAGGCGTCCTCCCTGCAGGCGCTGTACCATGGGAAGTTCATCGACACCGGCTTCACGCTGCCGTTCTACAAGCGAATGCTGGACAAGAAGCCAACTCTGAAAGACCTGGAGTCCATCGATCCCGAGTTTTATAACTCCATCATGTGGGTTAGGTAAGTAAAGTCGCTGCATGTTTTTAGGTTTGTGTTATGGTTGGTTTGAATCCTCTGAACTGAAAAAAATCAGGATGTTTGATGACTTTTACATTTTTATTTAAAAAAGATTTCAACAGCCTTTTAGTATGTTCTCCAAAAAATTTGCAAACATACTTTTAAACTGTCACAATAGATAACTATAATGTCAATTGATGAGTAGAGATCAATGTTCAAAAAGAGTAAATTTTTGAACATTGATCAAAAAGTATTCAGTGTCGTCGCTGAATGTGTTTATTACTATATTGTTAATATTTCTGCAGCTAAAGGGAGACATGATGTTTGTTAATGCAGCAGTTTGTGCTGCTGGCTTTATTTTTATAAACATTTCTAATGATTTATTTAGGTTTTAGGTACTGTCATTTATATTCGTTTAGGTTTTTAAGGTAGTATTGATCTGTATTGGTAAAAAATACTTCAGTTAATCCAAAGGGTTAGTTGTTTCAAAGATATAATACCTTCTGGTTTCTATCTTATCTTAATAACACTTGAAATAGAGATATGATAGGTGATTATAGAGTTTACTTTTTTAAAAATATGTTGTATTTATTGTGATGATAATAATAAAAAGAAGTATTGTGAACTGAAGCACAGCTTTTTGGCAAAACATCTTTAACAAATATGTTTATGGCTTAATAAATCAAACATTTATCAACACTTATCAAATATGCTACCTAAACGGCACATAAATATGGCTTATCAGTTTATACGTTTTATAAATTTGAAATAAACATGGGATTTTAGCCACTAGGAGTTTCAAGTCCGCAACAGTAAATGGACTATTAGACGATCTTAAAGTGTTAAAAGTGTGTAAAAACGCAGCAGATGAGCAGGAGTTTATCTGTGATTTTTGATGCTGTAACATGTTTTGTGTTTTTCTTTGTTTGCAGGGAGAACAACCTGGAGGAGTGCGGAGTGGAGCTGTATTTTGCACAGGACATGGAAATCCTCGGGAAGGTTTCCAGTCACGCGTTGAAGGAGGGCGGAGAGGACGAGCTGGTCACGGAAGAAAACAAGGAGGAGTACATCAGGTGAGCTGCCAGAAGATCACATCAGCAGATGTGAGAGAAACAGTGAAGCCAGATGTTGAAAGTGGGGAGGTGTTTTGTGCCTGCAGCCTGCTGACAGACTGGAGGTTCACCCGCGGGGTTGAGGAGCAGACCAAGGCCTTCCTGGACGGCTTCAATGAGGTGGTTCCTCTGGAGTGGCTTCGCTACTTTGATGAGAAGGAGCTAGAGGTGAGGAGGACCAGAACCAGGGGTCTGAATTTCACCTGCTGTACAGCAAACACGACAATGTTCATAAAACATTTCCATGTGTTTGGTGTCTTGTTGAATTCTTGGACTATTTTCCAATTATTTAATGAGAAAGGTGACCCAGGCTCAATAATGCAGGCATTCATCTTCTCACATCCCGACTCAAGAACTATTTCCAGCAAACATCAGAACTGTGAGCTTGTTAAATTACTTCACAGGGTTTCTACACAATTTCCATTTATTATCCCATTAGTTTCCAGACTTTGACAGACAAAAATAAACTACGTTTGGTGTATAGGTGAAAGTTTCTTTGAGTCATTTGGCAATTACAAATCTGAGTGAACAAAGCTTATGTGGTGTTCCTCAAGGCTCGGGTCTCGGGGCCCCTTTAAGCAGCATTTACATTCTCCCACTGACATCAGATCATGGAGTATTGCAGCTTTTCTTACCATAAATATGCTGATGACACATAACTTTATATCTCATTGTCACCACACAATGACAGACAAATCCACAAGATGAACAATTCAACAACAAATTGTATCCAGGAACACTCTCTCTTCAGATATGAGCTGGAAAGTCTGGTTGTCAGAGTTTTGAGGCGTTTTGTGATTCACTCAGAGAGAGTTAGACTCATCCTCTGAATGCCGATGCATAGAACAAACATGCAGCTACTCTAACCACGTCGTTGATGTTGTTTTGTTGCTTTCAGCTGATGCTCTGCGGCATGCAGGAGATCGATCTGGCCGACTGGCAGAAGAACACCATCTACAGACACTACACCAAGAACAGCAAGCAGATCCACTGGTTCTGGCAGGTAACGATGTCCAAACATACGCACTTGCACACCTTTTAACAACCACACGCTGAAGGAAGCCCAAGCATTGACTTGGAATTAGCCAAGAATCTTCAGGGACGAAAGATAATAAAATGCTTTTATTGTGTGGCTGATGTGCAGGTTGTGAAAGAGATGGACAACGAGAAGAGAATCCGCCTGCTGCAGTTCGTGACGGGAACCTGTCGGCTGCCGGTCGGAGGCTTCACCGAGCTCATAGGTACACCGGTACACCGGGATAAAAGGATGAGATACGCTGTGTTTGATCAGGATAAGGCGAACATAGGGGGAATGTTTATGAAAAACTAAGTACTCCCCAGGATCCAGTAATTCTCAGAAGTAATTTTCTGTCTGACCTCGTCAGTCTCTCGCTCTTCTTTATAGCGATGCTTGAGTTTATTGAGCTCATCCTTGGATCTCATCCTTCACATGATGCTGTTTGAGATACTCCTGCTGTTCTAGACATTTCTCATTCCAACACTGCTGTATGCTACTTTGATGCCCAAGCATCTGTCTTGTTTTCCACCCATACTTTTTTTTCCTTCTGTCTTTAGTCAGTAATGACAACCTGCCATCTGTTGACTATTTATGATTGTTAAGGTTGGATTTAAACAAATCCCAGAACCTCATAAGGACCAGGGGCCTCATGCGTGCGCACAAAAAATGTATATTTTACGCACAAGTCGGCATGTATAAAAATTTACTTTGCGTCAAACTTTGCATAAATATACGCACACTTTTTCGCTGGCGTGAAAATGTGCAGCAGCCACGCAAACTTTTTCTGTGGACAATATCAAACTACAAAGTGTCAAAACTCACCTAAATACACTAAAACCTGACTACATTCAGTGTTATTTAGACCAAGAAGCCTCAAACCCGATGTTTTAGGGTTTTTTTCATGATTTTAATATTTTGTTTAAACTAAACAATGAAACTGAACCGCATTTATCCTCAAACAATAAGCTAACACACAAAAGAAAGCAAAAATAAAAGGAAGCGAAAACCTCACTAGAATGTAAAAAATACATTTCCTCAGTTTTTGCCTCAAAGATGTAACGCAGTGTTCTGTGCGAAATGCATCTATGGGGTAATTTCATTCTCACAAAAAATAAAAAATAAAACATGGTTGGATGAGCAGATTAACTCCAAACCAGTTTGATTATATCTAAGGTGATGGAGGTGTGTAGACAGTCACACGTATTTACGTAGCTGCATAAAGGTGAGCCGCTAACTGAGGAGCTTTGGCTCTGATGGAGAACATCGCCAAGGGAAGGATTCAGAGGGAGCGATTGATCATATTGATCTGCTGGGAAATCTTGAAGATGGTTTATTAGTGTTTAGATTAATCCAGACTGATCATCTGAGCAGAACTTGTAGAAGGAGCCATGCGGTACCGGTACCGGTACCGGTCCAGCTGCAGTCATCCTACAGTGGAGCCGCCAGCTTTGTGAATGCGTCTTTCTGGACAGAAAGCATCTCTACTCTTTACATGTACAACTTCTGCACGTGATTCCACTACTTATAATAAACATCCATCTTACCCCCTCAAATGACTGACAGTGTTTAAATCCCAAACAGGCATTTCCACTATCTCTTTATTTTCTTTTTATTATTATTTGGATTTTTTTCTTTCTTTAAAATGTATTTTTTATTTTTGTGAGGTGACCTTATGCTCCCTGAAAGCACCTTTTAAATAATATATATAATTACTATTATTATAAATACTTAACCTGCTACAAATAAGGACATTGCCATGGTTATTGGTTCACATGGTGGCAGACTTCCGGGTATTTATACTAATGTAAATTAGTATAAATGTATTCATGGAGGCGACAGGGCGAACCAGCAGCTGCGTTCTGCCTCCCGCAAATTTGGATGAATAAAGGAAAAGTTCAGCTTTATACATCCGAATTTTTTTGTGTACCGCACTTCTCTAAATTTTTCCGTACGCCAAGTTTTAGTGTGAAAACGGCGCACTCTTGTATGCATGAGGCCCCGGATTATTTCTACCAGACAAAATAGTCATGGTAAAAGTGTTGCTCTAATAAAACAGTGGCGTTTTGTTTTTTCCAACTGTCAGCAACAGCATCGCTCAATTACTTATAGAAGCTGTGAAAACAATAATGAGCTCCTTGAGTTTACTGTTATCTTTTTATACTTATGAATGATAATTTAATCGGTGAATAGGAAAAATCTGAAACATTTTCATTTATGTCTCCAGATGAAAGTGTGATGAGTTTTGTTCTCCTCTTCGTCCCTGCAGGAAGTAACGGTCCCCAGAAGTTCTGCATAGACAGAGTGGGGAAGGAGACTTGGCTTCCAAGAAGCCACACATGGTGAGAAACAGCCTGGTTGGTTGTTGCTAAAAACCTCAAAGCTTCTCTTCTCGAAGCAGTGACTCTCTAGAAACAGGATTTGCTGAACGGATCATCTCACTGAGGAGGAACACATTTTTTATACATTGAATGAGAACAATGCTGGATTGTCAAACATAAGACATTAATGCATACAGCTGAAATTAGTTATTTTACCCACATGTTCTGGCCACAGGCATAAACATGTGATTTATGTAGCTCTACATGACTAATATCATAAGTCGTTTTCTCACGATAAACCCAGAGTGGCACTTATAATGTCTATTGAAGTCTCAAAGTTATTTAACCGTTTCAGTAGATATTAGAGCCTCTTTATGTGGTTTTGCTGAGAAAAGAAAACACTTCATTCATTTATTCAACTGGCTGTAACTACCTTTTTTAATCCCAGCGGAGATTTAAAATACAGATCAATTTTGACGACCACAATGGCTGCAATCCTCTGTAGATTTTCAGATTTCTTTGGTATCAGAGAGAAGTATAATTCCTCACAGACTGAGTGACATTTTCTCCAAGGATGTCCTGTTACGTGACTGGCTGCAGGCTTCCAGTGTCAGGGAAAGCAAGGCAGTCCCAGATCCCCACTGAGCCACCACCATGCTTCACTGTAGGCACAATACTTCATCATTCCTCCTCCTGAAAATGTGTAGTTATGGTTGAGCAGAAGCCCAAAGCATCTTTTAGCTTTTTTATATCATGTTGGCTAACTGGAGTTTTGCTGAAAGTCTTTTGCAGTTGAAAGATTTTTCCTACTGGTGGAACATGTGAACTATGGATCCTTTTCTGTTTTTGCACAATTCGGAGACCTAACCTCTTAAGATTTAAAACTGTTGTTTTAAATCAGCCACATTTACTCCACACCTATTGTTCATCAGAAGAGTTTTTTTGAATTGAGTTTTAGTGAATTTTATTGAATTGGTTAAATTATTTTTGAGACTGCAGTGATTTAGAGGTGCACTCATTTAACTTCTTGTATTTTAACATATTCATGTATGCTTTGGTTTGTTGCAATCACCTGAAAAGCCTCTTTAATTGAACTCTTTATGGTTGGTCGGTTGTCCTGTGTGTCTCTGACAGACTGATCCAGTGACCGCTGGTCTTCCCAGTGTCTTCAAGTATTTTAACTGTAAGCAGTCGGAGGACGTCTTAACCCGGATGCATAACTTTGCTGCTCTGTTTTCTGTTCTTTTCAGCTTCAACCGTCTGGATCTGCCGCCCTACCGGAGTCTGGAGCAGCTCAGAGAGAAGCTGCTGTTCGCCATCGAGGAGACGGAGGGATTCGGACAGGAGTGAAGCCGTTAAAGCAACAAAATAGTTTCTTGTTTTTGTTATCGATCCTATTTTGCATTTGTTAATCACAGGGCTGCAGTCTCACCAAGCCGCTCACTTGCAATCAGATGATGTCTGTTGACGGAAAAAAAAAAAGTTGAAGTTGGAGCACAGTTGCTTCGAGAGCGAATGGACACTTGAGTGTAGACGCTCACTTTATTGTAATTGTCTAAATTTGACAAGAACGCGCCGACAGCGCCACTCTGAGCTTACAAACCGCACCGAAACCAGACAGCATTAAAGCTTTAATGTCGCTCCACAACCACAGCACAGTTAACCGCGAATGCAGCGCAACACATCTAGCAGAGACAAACACTTTTAGCGTTTTAAAGAGCGGAACACATCCGAGAGGTTAACAGGAATTACTGCACCTCCTTTACAGAGGTTAGAGAGAGGAGATGTGATTTTATTTTTTAATTCTATGTTAATTTTAAAAGTCTGCATTTTCTCTTGTACAGATCCTAAATAAATGAGACTTCAATCGTAAACGGAGTTGATTCATCCTTTGCATATTTATACAACTAGATGAGGACAACAATTGCTTCCAGTGATCGATTGTAAAGGTGGCTGACTCCTGGCTGCAGGGTTTGGGTACAGAAAAACACAGAAATGCTTTTCCAGGAGGTTTTTCTGTGTTTAATAACATATGAGTTATTAGTTTTTAGTAACTTCTAGGAAACAAACAAAACCTACATGAAAAGCTACTGGCTTCAAGTGCAGTACTTGAAGGCAGTATAAAGCATCCCATCTGGGCTTGTCACCATAACAAGTTTTGCTTGACAAATTGTCCCAGAACTTATTGCGATAAACGATATTGTTGTGTTGAGACCATTTTCAAGTAATATAGTAGTAATAATGGCACAATAATGCAAAAACTCCTTCTCAAAGATAAATAACGTTTAAATTATATTTAAAGACTAGAACTGGAAGAAATTTTAAATATCCCAAATAAATAAAATGGAAACAACAAAATCAATTAAACACCAAACTGACTTTTATTATTCAGTTTTTGGTAAAAAGAGAAAAACAATAAATCAAGCAAATGAAAATGATAGTTTCTTTTAATTTATCGTGTGATTAATTGATTTATTGTGATCCCTAATCTCAGCTTCTTTTTTCTGTTCTTCCTTTATTAAACAAGATGGATTTTTAAAAAAAATGTTTTCTTAACATTTTAAACAAAAAGCAGCTTCACTGAGCGAAGCTGCTTTTGTTCCTGGACATATTGTGTTGATGCTGATCTCTGATGATATATATATAGATGATACAGGCCATTAATTGTTAATGTGAAGCAACTCCTTTTCCTTTATAGGTCTCAACTGTATGTGATTGAGATCATCTATAAAGAAGAGTAAAGCTTGACGTCCGAATGGCGCTGGAAGATTTTAAAGGGGCGGCGTCCATTCGCTACTTGGTTGCCATGGATACAAAATGCAGGTTGTAGGAATATTGATGCCAGTGAAGGAGCTGGGGTGAATTATTTGGTGGGAACCGGCTGCTTGGCTATGAAAACAGGCGATGCCCCTCAAAGTGCTGTTGGAGGAAAGGCAATTTCATTTTTAGTAGCCCTACAATCAGTTGTAGCAGTTCTTTGTTTTAACACAACTTGATTTTTCAATGTTCAGAGAATCAAAGGGAACGTGAACAATGTTGACCATAATGAAACCCAGTGCCTCTGAATCTACAAACTGAAACTAGTCAGTGATTGTTGGTGCAGATAGAGCTGTGCCGGAGCCGGCAGCGTTTTCCACTCATCGAGACGCAGTTTGTGGTTTGGCTGGCAGGCTTTCAGTAATTGGAAATGGATGCTGGGATGCAGCCACACAAACAAACTGTTGTCATGTCATCCCCAAACAATGCCAACAATGGTTCCAGTCTTGAGCTGGGAGCGATGGAAATGTTCCAAGCAGCGCAAGCGGTTTGCTGTAAATCGTACTGAGCAAAGATACGAACTGGCCGCTGGCTGTGACTACATCTGGATTTGGAAAATACCTCGGAGGTGCAACAGAACATCAAAGACAACGCCTAAATGCTAAAAGGAGACGCAACTGGATTGAGTTATGAAAACGGACTACAACGCAAAAATCATCTGCCTACTTCCAATGGTGGTCCGTCCTGCACCACCTGGACCATCCTGGATGTCAGCCTGTCACAGGGGAACTCTGAGACAAACACCGTAGAGCAGGGAGGAAGTCCAACTCCTTTTCATTTTGGGCCATTTCAAGGTCATGAATGTCTCCAAAGGGCTGGTTGTGGCAGAATGCAGTGACAAAACTACTCACTAGTAAAGTTAAAATAGCTGTCTCTTATTTTTGATGTAATTTGCCACTATACAGAGAAAATGTGCTTTTATTCAATAAAAAAATTTCAGCACATATCTGTTATCTTGAAAGTTCAAGTGATGTAATTTTTCAGAGTCTAAAGGGCCACATAAAAACTTATGGTGGGCCTGATTTGGCCCCCAGGCCTTGAGTTGAACAGATTTGCCTTCTTGCTACAAGGAAACATTGCTACCAAGTGGTGCACCCACCCAGAATCAACAAAATTGACATTATATTCATAGGTCATGAGGTCGCATTTCTTTTCTTTTCTGTTATTCCTCCCTATGTTATGGTTTTGCATATGAGAATTGCGCTTTAGTCCAGACTTCCGGGTCTTGGTTTATTTATTTTTTATTTATTTATTTTACATACATATCCTGCAACATTAAAGATTACTTTCTGCCATTCTACTTTAGATTGTAGAGAAAGGAGGAGAAGATATGACGTATGGGGCTTTTATTGTGGAAATCCCGCCTTCTTTCCATCCCGGAAGTACTTCCTCCGTGTTTTGGAAAGGTTTTCAAATCGGTTCGCGTGGTTCAGTCGACGCGCTGCTAACCTAAATGCATGTCAAACAACAATTTGACCGCATCTGAATGATTTTTTCCCCCTCCTGTTTGACATGATAAATGCGGACGAGGTCGCCGAGTTGTGCTTCGAGCGTTTCCGGCAGCTGCCCCGCAGAGGGAAGCCCGAGCCGGGCAGAGAGTGGAGCCTGCTGGCCGCTGTGCTCCGGATCACCAGGGGACCAAACTCCGGTTAGAGAGCAGAAACAACCATCATGGTCTTATTGGACCGATTAATAAATCCGTGTTTTTTAAAAGCTATCTGTGCAGAATCCGATTGGCGTACGGCTAATCGCATTTGAAATTTCTCAGAAGATGAAATGATTGATTTAATTAATTTCACGAGATTAGTGAAAAAGAGATTTGTGTTTGGAACATGGAGAATAAACCCTCTGGAAAGAGGGAATGCCAAAACAGGTCATTGAGAAAGAGACTGGTTTGTCTAAACATAAAGAGGGAAAGCTTAGTGGAAGGAAAAACACCCGCAAAAGAAATAGTGGATTTGACAGGATTGTGAGGCATCAGCATGTGATTCTTCTCTGACTGCAGCAAAGCAGACTGTGAAGAGGTGGTTTGAATTTTAAAAACTGCACATAAAAATCTGGATCTGTGACATGTAAAATTAAATGTTTTTGTTTTCCAGTGGAGATGGAGGTCGTTTCCTTGGGAACCGGGACTAAGTGTATCGGAAAGGCAGTCATGAGTGCCACTGGTCTGTGCGATCCTGCTTTTCTTTCGTCTCTCTGCCTCACTTGACATCATTTATTATTCAGACACTTGCTTTGGACGTCGCTTCAATATGTTCTCAGCATTTTAGTCTCTTATTAAGGTCTGAACGCAGCGTAAAAATGAGCCATCTCGTTTTTACATGAAAACCGTTTTCTGAATCAGGTGACGTGCTCAACGACAGCCACGCTGAGGTCGTCGCCAGAAGAGGCTGCGTCAGGTGAACGTTTGAGCAGGATTTCTCTCTGTCGTGTTTCTCCGTGGACGTTTTCTCCATTTGTTCGCACTGAGCTCAGTGCAAACAAATTTCTGCGCAGGTATCTGATCCAGGAGCTTCACGGAGCCGTGAGCGGCCGCTGCAGCTCGCTGTTTCGCCCGGCGGATCGGAGAGGGAAGTGGAGGCTTCGGCCCGGAGTTTCTTTCCTGCTCTTCACGAGTCACACTCCCTGTGAGTCCAGCATGCTCCCACTGAGCTTAACAAGCTCTAAGTAAGCTGGGAAAGTGCTACTATTTGCATTATCTTCATCTTTAGCGACAGAACAACCACTAAAAGTGAGTTGGTAGTACAGTAAAATCTAGAATTTATTTCACCATTGAAATAAATTCGGTTAATCTTAAGGTTTCATATGTTTTACTAGTTCGTCACCATGGAAACTCTTGTTTTTTATTTTTGTTCCCAGGCGGTGACGCGTCCATCATCCCCATGACGGACCCCCAGTCCCAGCCCTGTCCCCCCGTCACGTCTGTGAGCAGCTGCGGGGAGACGGACGGAGGACGGAATTTGAAAAGGAAAGTCGAGGAACCCGGCGAAGGAGGGAACTCGAAGCTGCCTCGACTCGCAGAGGGAGAGACGAGAGAAGAAGAAACGGACGAGTTTGAATCCAGGACTAAATCGCCTGATGGAGCCGCATCTGTTCCTGCGTCGGAGCTCAAACCAGGGGACTCCGCAGCGAGGCTGTCGGACGCCGAACCGGTCGGGGACGTTCACAGGACGGGCGCCAAGTGTGTCCCGGGAGGCCCGGCCGACCCGCTGCGGCCCGGGGCGGCCTACCACAGC
Organism: Poeciliopsis paucimaculata; assembly: GCA_903067055.1. Lineage (NCBI taxonomy): Eukaryota > Metazoa > Chordata > Actinopteri > Cyprinodontiformes > Poeciliidae > Poeciliopsis > Poeciliopsis paucimaculata. Next base: position 209,250 of record CAEGAD010094440.1, on the reverse strand, counting down.
ACCGGGGTCCTCCGTGTGAAGCCGGGTCGAGGAGAGCCGACTCTGTCCCTGTCCTGCAGCGACAAACTGGCCCGCTGGGGGGTGCTGGGCTTCCAGGGTGCGCTGCTGTCTCATTACCTGGAGGAGGCGCTGTACTTCGACACGGTGGTGGTGGGCAAGTGTCCGTACAGCCAGGAAGTCATGCACAGGGCGCTGGTCACGAGGTGCGCGGCTTGCAGAGACTCTTAATCTGCTGGAGGAAGGCCAAGTGATTTTCTTTTTAGTGATTTTATTACTATTTTTAACAATATTTAAAACGTTTACTGTAGAAGACTACAGACTAAGCTAGAAATATTGTATCAACTTGCTGTTGCTTAGTTATGGCAGCATCATGCTGAGTGCTTGTATAGTGATACTGTACAGCGAGATGCCTGAAAAGGAGGACTCCAATGTCCTATTCAAAGCCCTGTGTCCACACTGTTTAAAAATTCTGGGCTATGTTTAAGTAGCAGGAAACCAGCCCGCTAAAGCGAAGCTCATCAGTTCCACCAGCAACAGACGCAGAGCGTAGTTAAAGTCTTCTTTGTGGATCATTTCCCTCTACTTGCAGGTGCTCCCGCGTTTCAGAGCTTCCTGCTGGTTTCTCTGTCTGTTCGCCACTGCTGCTGCAGTCCAGCCTGGAGTTCCAGTTCAGCCAGAACCAAACCGAGCTCCGACACCAGGGCGGACAGGGACGCATCTCCCCGTGTGGAGCGGGTCAGCTCTCCTAACAAATACTATCACTGAATACATAAACCTTTGATTACTTTGTTACAGTTTCAGCGGGAGCTAGTTTGGAGGTCTGAGATATTAATGAGGCTGTGGGAAACTGGAAAGAAATCCAAACTAATGAGGAGATCCACCAACCTGGGGACCAAAGTCTTCCAGTGTTCAGTTTGATGAGAACCGAGTGGGATTGGTAGAAAACTCCGATCAGTGAAAGCACCATCCAGGAAACTGTGCCTCCCATAAAGACTAAAACGGCTTCGTTTTCTGTGACATGTCGACACCTCAGCTGTTCATTGAGAGAGAGAGAGAGAGACCTTTAGCAGACAACAGGAAGGCCATAGAACATATGCCATTTTTAATTTATGGCGTAGCTGTAAAAAATTGTAGCAAGTACTAAAAGTTGTCAGAAGATGAAGGCTTTACACAAACTGGAGACAGAAATCTGATCAGTACATCTCCGGATACTCCACATCAGCGCAGGTAGAGGCCTCTGTGTTTAGAGCAGGATGACAGCCGCTACAATCCCGCAGGAGCTACAGCGATTCAGATCGAAGCGCATTCATGGGTTAGAATGGCCTAGTCAAAGTCCAGACCTAAACCTACATTGGAATTTATGGCAAAACTTGAAAAATTATGTTCACAGAAGCTGATTATCCAGCCTGATTGAGCCTGACCCAGAGTTTCAAATAAAGTGCACAATTTATGTTTGCAATAATTAGTGTTTGTGTCAATAAAAATACATTTATTTTGTGTTCGGAAAGTGAAAAACTGACTTTAATTGGAAGAGATTGTAGAAATATTAAGCTAGAAGAAAATTAATTTGGGCAGCACTATTCTTTTGTTAGAGTCTCTATAAAGCACCATATACATTTAGAATAATTATTTTCTGCATAAGGAAAAAAGATTTAAGTGTGGAAAAAACTTACATTTAATGCAGTTTGACTTTTTCTTATTAGCTGAAATAATTGTCCCTGGTCTTTCAGCCATCAGCTGGTGTAATGTTGCAGATCAGCCACTCGATGTCACTGCCAACGGCTACAAACATGGCGTCACCAAGAAAGTCCTGGGAACACCGAAAGCCAGGTAGAAGCCTGACGTCTTACAGGCTCTTAATTCAAGTATTGTTTACTGTTATTGTATCATTAAAGTTTCTTCATGTCGTTTTGTGTCTTAAGGTCCCCGTTGTGTAAACTGGAGCTTTTTCACTCGTTCCTGTCTCTCGTCGCGGCCACCGACCCTTCGGCTCTGCCCGACTCTCTCAGGTGACAAACTGACCTCCCATCCAGCAGAAATCAGGGATTTTTTTTTTGATTTTTTTATTCATGTTGTTCAATAAAGATACCCTTCATGTTTAAAATGAACTATGCTTTGGATGATGTCAGGCGCCAAAGAAGTGTGTTAAAGTACATTTAAATGTAATTGAAAATATTTTTACGCTGATTTAAATTTTTTTTTTTTTGTCTTAGTGAGTTATTTTTGCACTGCACCTCATTTTGTTACTAAACCCATCCCGATGCGCAGATATTAAACTCAGCAGTTAATTATTTCGGTCAGAAATTTTGACCGAATACTTGTACTTGTAATACAGTTAGTAAATGTCTGTGTTGCACTTTGACTATAATCATGTTTTGGTTGCTTTTAAATCCGATTATCTGTGAATCCAGGCCGGTATTTAAGCCCTTAAAAGGCAAAACAGTAAAATTCAGTTTCTACTGACCAGATTTTATGCGATCATCTCCTTCAGTTTGCCTCAGGCTGTTTCTGTTTACATATTTCTCATATTTTTTGCTGGTGTTTACTTATGATCATATCTATTTGGGTCAGTTCACACAGAGCCATTGTCAGAAGGTTCTTTACCGGCAGATCCCAGAATGTCCAAAGTGTTTTCTGCCACTAAATGAGGACGCTTTTAAGGAAAAATTCAATACTTTTATAGTTTTGTCATTGCTCCGAATCAATATGCGTCCCCTGAAACAACAGAAACACCCGTCTCTGATTGAATGTGTGTACCGAGGCTCACATTGTGTGCTGATGGCTGGGAATCTTTTCCAAAGGAGAAACAGAGGCTCCTCTGTTCCAGAACCTGATCCACTGCTTTCTTCGCACAAGTCGCTCATTATTCCGCACCTGAAAACAAAACTGCAGCTTCCAGTAACATGGTTGCCGTACCAACGGGTCACCAGGAAGTTTTCTTCTCTGTGCGGTGACAGGAAGAAGGTGCAGATGAATCGTTGTTCTGATGCTTTAGATCCAAACTGTGCAGCTGCTTGAAAAGGGATCGCTGTAGAATAAAATAAATCACAGATTGTGTCTCAGCAAATTAGAATAGCATCAAAACTCCAATTCGTTTCAAATATTAATAAATTTTTTAAAAAGTTGTATATTTCAATGTAATTTTAATGATGATGGATAAACTGAAACCTTAGTTTGGTTTCTCAGACGATAGAAATATTGCAAAAGACCAATAGCATAATAAATATTAGCCGGGATACTTTAAAACATGTTCGTTTTTCTTCATTGCGTTGTGACTCAAAGCGGTTGAGGCTAACGGCGACTAGCTGCTAACATACCCTTGCTAGCTAGCAAAGCGCATATTAGCAGCTGTATTAGCAGGAACCTTTAGCTCTGGCTCCGGCAGTGGGAATGGAGGAAGGAGAAAAATTAGCTAGCTAGCTAAAACAAAAGCTAGCCAGCTAGTTACTAGCTTGCTTTTTTTTTTTTTTGTTTTTTCTTTTTGCCATCTATCCTGATTTAAGTGCAGATTTATTGCTAATTGGCTGGACAACATCCGCTTGTCCCATGGGATCATTTCCCGTCTTTTGTACAGTTCTCATCTGATACATGTCTTAAGTTTCATACTTAATTGTCCTAAAAAGTCTCATAAATGAGTTGGTGAAACCTCCATTAATCTTGTGTTTGCCATCGCAGAACATTTCTGCATTAAAACTTTCTCTTGAAACTAAGCTTTTACTTTTCATAAACCGTAATCATAAAAAGTATAAATAGGAAATATTTTTAATTACACATATTACTCTGAGCGTAAAGACCCTATGTACGAGTTTTATTTTATGAAATCAATTACATTTGTGAATATTAGATAACTGTGTGATTTTCTCGAGTTGTTAGTGATGTTTGCTCTGAATTCCTCTTTTTTTTTTGGCAAAGCTCTTGAAGTTAGCACATCTGACTGTCGTGAATAAGAGATTATGAGAAGAAACTCCAGCTACTTTATTCAGAAACATGTCCCAGTTTTACAAGAGGACAGGATCAGGTAGTCTGCTCCGAGTACACACACTATGCAAACACTCTATCGGTATTTCCAGCCTCGTGTTGTCCCGAGATGGAAAACATTACTCATCTAGGCACCTTTCACCATTTTTATTCCCCTTCATTTGTCGCAGCTTGGTGAGTAACGCTTGAAATACAGGCGCACATAGAGTCCAACCCTCGCTCTTCTGTCTGCTTAGGTCGGGAGAGCTGCACACCTACTGGGACCACAAGCGGGCCTCCCAGTCGTACCAGCAGGCCTGGCAGCAGCTGCGTCTGCAGGTCTTCCCTCTGTGGCCTCGCAGCGACAGAAACCTCCTCTTGTTCCGCTGAAAGCCGACTCCGCAGCAGGAATGTCCTCGTCAGGCTTGGTGAAAAACCGGCTTTGTCGCAGCGCAGACCTGGAGGGTCACATGCTGAAACAGCCGCCGGCCAGCAGAAAACTCCGATTTCAAGCCGAGGATGGCAGGACCAGAGACAAAGTGTCGCTTTCCCCTGGCTGTCTGTTGGCTCAGCTGCTCTGCGGCTCAGAACCCACAGCGGGACGTCCCGCTGATGTCTGCATGTTGCTGCTTTGTTTTCATGTTGTGAGAGCTTTCTGAAAACACAGCTGGGAAGGGACCCGCCTGCACCTTTCACTTCGCTGCACTAATTATCAAACTCTCCTCGTGTTTCTCCCACAGACAGCAGAATGAAATCAGGAGTCTCTATCTGCTGCTTCCCTGATTTGCAAGTTTTATGGATAGTTGAGATGTTTCCAGGAAGCTTGAGATCGACCTTTATGTTCTTTTTCTGCCAAGCGGAGTTTCTTTCTTTCTTATTGCTGAGTCGTGAACTCTGACCTGACCTGAGGCTGGTGAGGTCAGCAGTGTTTAGATGTTGTTGTTGGTCCTTTGCGGAGCTCTAGGAGTTATTTTAGTTGGTTGTCCGCTCCGTGTCTCTCTGCGTGGTTCCCTGCTGCCCCAAAGCCTCACAAACGGCTTCGTATTTGTTTCCAGACTAATAGCAGTCATCGACTTCTTTCATTTCTTTAGATTGGAACTAGGGCTGTTGTAAACCAATACTTTAGTAGTCGATTAATCGGTAAATCTGGCATAACACCGGATATCAGTATCAGTCCAGTTTTTCATTTTTGAGCAGTTTTCTGTAGTTTATAAAACTAACCTGTAACAATAGCAGCTCACTTTCTAAGTTAACCTGAAGAAAAGTAATACAAAGATCTGAAATTATATTCAATTCAATAATACAGAGGCAGGCTCACAAATACGCTTATTAAAAAAAATGTCTGTACTCCAGCTTTTGGTTTATGTATTCATCTTCAGTCAGCTTAGTAGATGAACTCTCACCTGCCATATAATAAGACGTAAATTAACGAAGCTTCGAGGCAGGTAAGTTTTCTTCAAGGAACTTTAATAACCGAGGTACTCGAGTCGTTCGAGGAATCGCTTCAGCCCTAATTGGGACGCGATGTGTTGCTTTTCGAGCTCTTTTAGCTGCTTCATGTCAGCCAGGTCGTGTTTCAGTGACTTCCTGCATCATCCTGACAGCAATCAGGAAACCAGGAAATTAAACTTAACCCATAATTTAACAAGTGAAAAATGTATCTGGTCATAAGAAACAGAACGAATCTCTAAGGAGGCAAATCTTCCTCAGCATGTTGGACAGAATGTCCTTGGGTAGATTTTGATTATGCATATTTCAGTCCATCTGCATTGCACTCTTGATTTTCCTTTAAATGTAACAAGCTGCAATAGTTAAAATAGTCAAATGAAAACGTGCTCTTAATGGATCACTGATAATTAGCACAGAAGCACCTGAACTTTACAAGAGGAGCTTGTGAATCAACTCTATGGGTTATCAAAACATAATGCATCTGTGACACCAGAAGCTTTTCTTACCCAGAAGACCAAAGAGAAACTGTGAAATGTGCAGCTGAGTTTATCATAAAGAAGACAGACTTTGAAATCAGCTTATTATCTTTATTGATCACTTCATTTGGCTACATACGTTTTACAAATGTGGAAAATCCCTTCACATGTGTAACGTGTGTCTGATGGCGATGGAGGGACAATGGACAACACTCCTTCTCGTTCCGTCGGGATTTTTAAGCGGCGGTTCCGTCTCTTGTGAGGCTCAGCTGTGATTTCTCAGCACCAAAGCAAACTAAATGTCGGCTAACTTCGTCTGAGAGAAGAGAGGTCAGTTAATTAACCAGAGAAATCATTTCTCTAGGCTTCACGTGAGCAAGATCATTAAAAACTATTTCTCTGCGTGACTGGTGATTTCTGCTGTAAATTCTAAAAATAAAATAAAAAATCCCATTTTTATGACGCACACGTCCCATTAAAACGTCCCAGAATCTCTTTGGGTGCTTCTTCTTGCCAAGCAGATTTCAAAAATGGCACAAAAAAAAAAAAGATCCGAAGATATGTGATTGTTAGCATACAGTTTACTCTTTACTAACAGAAGTGTAGAAATAAGAAGAAAGTGTTAAAAAAAAAAGAATACATATAATGGCTGCATGCAAGCTGTTTAGTATGGCTTCAATTTCCCCCCCTCAATAATCAAAAATCGGAGCATTTCTCTCGTGTCTCTAAATAACAATTGATGGCCAGAAGACACTTGTTTGAGCCTTTTAGAGCTCTCATCAGTTTCAGATTTTAGGTCACAAATTTGGCTTCTTCTGCTTCAAAATGCAGAGCGGTTCCCTTTTTCAATACGTCTACTACAGAATCGTGTCAGGCTTCAAGCTGGTGGTTCTTGGGCTGCTGTTATCGGTACCCAGAGATAATTTTATGGTGTCAAAAAAAAAGAAGGTAAATGTAAAGCCGATTAACTTTTCTGGTGGCCAGTTAGTGATCTGTTTTAATTCATTAAAATATCCCCCACCAAAAAATAAGTAAATCTACTGCCGTTTAGTGATACATTTTAAATGTTTCTTCCTGTTGCTTTGATGAACATGGCTGGCAAACAAAATACATGAAATAAATAAATGATTGGACCTGCACAAATAATTCTGACCTAATGAGGAAACAAGCTTAAAAAGTCCAATTTTCTGCCTTTTTTTAAAGTATTATGTACATCATGAAAAAAAAGCATTAAATTCACAAAATTAGTTTGATAATCATGCTGATAATGAATCCTTTTAAACTCTAGACCAACAGTTTTAGTTTTCAGCCAGCAACAAGAGGTTTCATCAAACCTCTTGATTTTCACATCCAGATATTCTACAATATCACACCTTTAAAACTGAAGGAACACAAAGAAAACATAAACTTTGTGGTCAATGCTAGCTGCGAAAAACAAACTTCTGTCAGACTGATGCATGCAAAAATAAAATAAAAAATAAAACTAATGTTTAACAAAACATTTTTTATTCATCCTACATATTCTGAGACACTTCATTAAAATTCTTCCAAGTAAATTATGGATTCATAATCTAATGGTGCAGAAAGATCCCAAAACGAATCAGAAGGGAACAGCAGCTAACCTAATAAAAGTAGCATTTATCATTATTACTGTCGTCTCTTAAATGACTCAGATTCTGCAGATTAATATGCCTTCCTCCTGCCAGCTGATAAATATCACAGTTCAGCACAGCTAGCTTCAAGTAAAGTTTAACTCCTCATGCGCTCCGGATCCCGAATCGGCGATCGCAATGTGCAAATATAAACCAGCCAAAACCGGGGAAGCACTGAAGCCTGTTTCACTCAGCCGGACTCGCCGGCCGTCGAGCCACTTTTCATCCACATGGGCCTAAAGCGCCGAGCTTTAAAGATCACAGTTTCTTTCTTGCTTTGGATGCACACCAAGAACAGAAACATAGATGGGAGGGAGGATGGAGGTTGGTTTCCTGGTTTTATGTACCATTTTTCCTCTTTTAGTCTCATTCAGGTGTGCCTGTGACGTGTGTGTCGGATTTAACGGCAGTGTTTCAGATTTTTCTGTCCTTAACAGTCGAGTATTTTCTCTGTGTGTCTAATCATCCAAACTAGACCCAAAACAATGGAGCGGTTTGTTTTTGTTTAACCCAATAAATGTACATATTTCAGCCCCAACAACTGAAGTGTGTGTGGGCGTTACTGGAGTATCACAAGTGAAGGCCCGTGTTGGTGTGTGTGTGTGTGTGTGTGTGTGTGTGCGTGTGTGTGTGTGTGTGTGTGTGTGTGTGTGTGTGTGTGTGAGGGAGAAAGCTGGAGGCTCGGTGAGGCGTTAACCGAACGTGTTTTCTCCGCTGTACGCCACGTACAGAAAGCCGTCCTCGTCCTTCTCCTTGTCGTACAGCTGGCCCATCGTCAGACTGCGGCACAAAACAGAAACATGACCCGAGGTTACCGCCGCTGTCCAGAGCGGCCCGCCTCATCACGCCTCCTGTCTGAACGCGTAGCAGCGGGCTGCGCTGCAGGTTCAGGTTCTAAAATACCGATCGAGAGCTGATATAAACGGGACAGGTTTCATGGAGGTCGTGCGTTTGTTTTATTTATGCTTCATCTGAGGAAAGAGAGGCATTATGGGAAGTAGACTGGGTTAGAAACAATCTCAAAATGACAATTTTCCAGATTTATGATGGTGGATTTTGTCACTTGTAGCAATGCTACAACAAGTGACAACAACCAAACATTCAGCAAAAATAAAATAAAAAAAATGCTGCATATATGGTTTATGGTCTGACATCAGAAACTTTTTCTGTTTCAGGTCCTTCAAATTTTGCTAAATGCCAGAATAATAAAACAGCTAATTTTTTTAAAAGCGTTTCTTTCTACATTCAGTTTACATACGTTAATATTAGTGCGAAACAAAAACCCAGATGATAACGACTGGGCTTTAGAAACGTTGATTTCCTAACATTTAAGTCGAGTGGCGTCACACCGTGCAAAAGAAGAGGTAAGAGACAGTCATTGCATGAAAGGAAGAAACTGTTATTCCAAAATAAAGTCAAGATTTTGCAAATGACCAAAAATGAAAGCTCTGTGGAGAAAAGAAAGAAAAAAAAGGTGGCCTGTAAATTCTCATTGAGCTACACCAGTTCTCCCAGGAGGAATGGGCCAAAATCCCAGCAAAGTATCGCAGAGGCTTGAAAGTTACCTAAAACCTTTGAACAGCATCATGTAGTTTAACACACAATCTTAAGAAAAACTGTGGTAATGCATGTAAACATCTGGATTGTGCCATTAGGTTCTCAAGCATTTACCAAACAAAAACAAATGTGCTAATTCTAATTCAAAACAGGTAAAGATTAATCGGGTCTAATGTCGCAAAATCGGTTTAGAAAAAAAAAAAAAAAGCTAATGTGTGTTTTAGTACAGCTTTTAAGTAAACATGTGGCTGTAATGATGTGGGAACAAATGTTTAAAGAGGTGGAATGATAAACATTACACAATTTAAAACGTAGGTAGTTTGGGATTAAACAAACTGAACCCAAAGGTGCGGCCTAATCCTCACACAAAAGACACAGATGATTGTTGCTTCCAGCGCTATAGCTCGATGGGTGCTTCAACACTCCGCAAATACGACACGGGGATGCAAAAGGAAACCTAACCTTTCACTAGTTTAGCACTCAGTTTGCATAATTAATAATCTTAAAAGTATTTGAAAGTTGATTTTCAAATACGCAGAAATAAACATACGTTAAAACCCGCTTTAATCACTTCAACTCGTTATTTCTAGTTACTGTCGTCCGCTAGAAATAACACGACCGCATTACCGGGACTCGCTCATTCCTCAGTCTGCAGCACCTGTTCTTGTGTTCACCCGCTGTGGGGTCACCTGTGTGGCTCTCACCTGGACTGGGGGACAGTTTTGTCCACAAAGAGGAAGATGGCTTTGTCCGAAGGCAGCTGGATGCGTTTCCTGATGATCCACATGAACTGGGCCACCGTGATGTCCGAGGGCACCAGGTACTTCCTCTTATCGATGTCGACTATCTGAGAGCCGGAGACCTTCTCCACGATCACCTGGAGGCCAAACAGCAAGCCGCCCTGAGAGGTCAGACGCGTGCTCCAGCAAGAAGATTATGCTGTTTATTCAGAAGGCTTTTTATTCGTCTGCCTATGTAAAGTGTTTTGTTCTGCTGGCTGTCAGTGAAAGCTCCTGGAACGAATGTCACCGTCGGGCCCTGAGCCAAGCGTTACCATTTGATCCCTGTGCAAACTGAAATTATACGTGCATTGACCTTGTTCATCTTTGCTCCGCCTAAAACGACATCAAGGAGGCTTAAGAGCTGAGCCAAGATCAACAAACCAGAAGGATCTTGACTATTTTTCGTGTTCAGTCTTTTCATGTGGCCGACGTTTTGTGTCACCGCAGCTGTTTGGCAGATTCTTGTTCTGTTGTAAAAGAAGCAAACAAACGTTTCCCAATCTGTGCTGAGAAAATCTGAGTCAAAAGTTACTTAATTAAACTCTAATTTAATACATGGAAAAAATTGAAGTGGATTTTCTTTGATATTTGAGTACAATGTCTAATTAAGACGCATTAAAACTAAGAGGCAGGGTGCTGTGTTTAAGGTGATATTTGAAGAATGGCTGATGATATTACCAAGCATACAAATGCCATAAATGCTGCAGCCTTTTAAATACTTTCTGATTAAATTGGAATATTCTTTTTCCAATATTCCATATTATTATTTATAGAATTATTTATGCACTAAATAATTCTAATTATTTAGTGCATAATTAGAATTATGCACTAAATTTTAGAATTTTTATTTCTTCTGTAATCGACGCCGGGTCAAAATTACAAAGACCGGTTTATATATACCCAGCATGCAAAATATGTTTGACCAAAACCTCTAAGATTTGGTCAAACATCTCCTTTTTTAGCGATCTTTATGTCACTAATGACCTTTATTCATCGGTGGCCTGACATGCAGCAAATGGCTGAAGCCAGGAATCAAACCAGGGACAACCGCGTGGAGGACGCTGGTCTCAGCACGCGGTGAACCACTGAACCGTCTGATGCTGCAGGTTGCATCTCATTGTGAAACAGTAGCATTTCAATCACACAGCCTTTGAACCCATTAACAGCCGACAGCTCTGACTGGATGTTGGACTCTCCCTAGCAGAACTGGCAAGCTCGCCTAAATTTGGCCGGTTTCATTTTGCGCACCTTTAAGCAAATAACACAAATGTTTAATCAAGTTGAGGTTCAGACTGTTCCAGGAGCAACACACTAACCTTCTTAAGAAGAAAATAGCAGGATTCGACGCAGAAATAGATGCCGTTATATTAAAGCGTCTGACTTTAAAGACATCCGAGGAGGAAACGAAGATCCCAAAAGAGAATATTTTACTCATTATATTTCTTTTTCCCATTGCGAATAAATCTATAAAATCAAGTATCTGAAGGTTCTCTAAATAGGCAAGTTTGTCTGGAGTTTTTTTTATTTTTATGATGAACTAATTCAACCAATTTTGAAAACGGTGCAAAAAAATTTGGCCAAGAGCAGCTGCTGATTTGTTCTGTGTTTAAAGTTGAACACTTCTGGGCATCTGCATTGCAATCAGCTGTGACGCACAGGCCTGTTTTCCGAATCTCCCGCTTAACGTTCCTCATTCTTCTCTGACTTCCTTGCGAAGTTGTCAGGAAGACATAATACCGCCCGTGTTTAAATAGGCAGGACTATGTAAAGTTGCGACGTTTTATCTGCGCGGCACGATGCAAAGTCGGCAAGAGATTAATTCAGCTGCCGCGAATAAGTGAGGGACTTTTCCAGAATAGAGCAAGATGGAAAGCAAAAGGTGCCACAATTCAACATGTATCAAATGTATACACACATCTATGCTAGAAACATTAAATATCAAATCATTGTATGTAGTTTGTAAAATGTATGTGGAAATAATTACATGAAATAAGCATTAATTATATTAAAAAGCATTCATTTTTATGGATTTTTAAAAAATGTCATTAAATTATTTCACAGTCTTATTGTTGCATATTATGAAATGATATTGTCTGTCCATCAGAGCTAGTGGGCGGATCTTGATAAACTGTAGAATACAAAATATATAGCAACCAAATATACTTACACGCCATTTTCACACATGATAAAGTTTTAATAATTAACTTCAATATTTTATTTTACTGCTTACTGTGGATATTAATGACACAGTAATATATTATTACATTTTGATATTCTACAGATTTTATGTTTATGATCACAAACATTTATTTGTTTAATTTTGGGACTTCTGAGCCTTAAAAGAAGAACCCGTTTTACTTTATCTGGTTCAAATATCTGCTTGAAGAAATGTTCTTGCTTGTTACGTGTACTTTTTTTTTTTTATTGAAGCGCATATAAATGGTAAACCCCTTTCCCGCATCATCCTGTTTCATTCAGAAAGCACACGGCTTGATGGCCACATATTTCTTCCCCTGCTTTTTCCAGGCGACGGCCTCCTAAACCTGCCATCACAGACGGCGCAGGCAGAGGAGGGTCAGAATCCCTGATCCACGTTCGACCGTGAAGAGCAGGACCGCGCTCTTTGTTTTTTCAGGTCAAGTCTGTGTTTCTGTCCTGGGTGACAGCTGAGGGAGTGAGGCGAGTTTAAACTGACAGCAGGAGTGACATGTTCAGTGTGAAACGCGGTGAGGCGAGCGCTCTGAGCTGAAACTGCTGAGTCATGGTGGGAGGCGCCGCCGGGGAGCTTCAGCGGCTCTGCTGGGAGATTCTCCAGGTAGGGAGGAGATACTGGGACAGATCCGTGTCACACTGAAGGGATTATCTCTCCTCTGCGGCCTGGAAACACCTCCGGATCCCACCGGAAGAGCTATATCGGCTTTACAGCCGGTACCTCGCATGTCTTTTTGCATTGCCGTCAGTCTGATACGTTAAAGAGTCATGAGCAGCAAACGCTGTGTGGCTCGTCTCACAGTCACCATGCGGTCCAACAGAAGACGACTCAGTGCAATAAATCAGAATAAATGAAGGTGATGAGACTTTGTCACTTAACGGGAATAACTATTACATTTTCTGAGTAACTCCAACCGGTGGGATATAATATAAACGTGTATTTGCATTGTGTCATACTGATATTAATATGACGAATACAATTAAATATATTTTTGCAAATCTTATGAGATATGCAGCAATGCAACAAAATTAGATTTTTATAAGCCATAGAGCAGGGGTCCTCAAAGTGGGTCCTGGAGTGCCGGCATCCTGCATGTTGTACTTCTCTCCCTGATTTAACGCACCTGGATCAAATAATGGCTCCTTAGAGGCCTAAGAAGAGCATTGACATGCTGAGAGGGTTGTTACTTCCACCAAGGAGAGAATCAAAACATGCAGGATGCTGGCCCTCCAGGACCGGCTTTGGGGACCCCTGCCATAGAGAGTGCAAATAAGTTGAGCTGTTCTTTAGAAAAAAACTCAGAAATCGGAAAATGTTAACTTAGTGACCATCGCATCATCTAAAAACTAGTTTGAGGCTTTCCCTCAGTGTATTATAAGCCTGGCGGGCCACCAGGCTTTACTTGTGCCCCCAGCAGGCTTGGCATTGTTAACTTATCTTAGTTTTTTTTTTTTTTTTAAAGACTTCTTTGTTGATGTTTATGAAGTAATCTTCCAGTCTTCCAATAATGCATAAATATCAAGCGATGTTTTAAAATTTCCTGTCAGCTTTAAACATTTTTTTTTTTAACTCAAAGACGTTTTTGGATTAATACCTGCCCTAGTGCCCTCGCACCAGGCTTGGCAAGTTTTCTTGGGGGAACTGAGTTTTATCGTTAAAATGTTAACAATAGGGACCTTAAAATGCAGTTCTTTACAAAAGCATTCATGGCTCTTTAACATTTTGAGACTGTGCCACATTACAACCGCAAACTTCAATGTACTGTGTGATGGGGTATTATGTAACAGCCCCACTTAAAGATATCCACCACTGCGAAGTGGAATGACAAATTATACTAAATGTATCAAATGTGTTTTCTTAAACTTGTGTCTTGAATTTGCAGGTTTTGGTAGGAGCCAGATGGGCGGTAACCCAGAGCAGCATGGAGACCAGGGGACAAAGCAATCAGGGAGAACATCCTGGAGAAGTTTACAGCAGGATTAAATTATAAAACTGTTTCCCAATCCTGGAATATCTCACAGAGCTCTGCTAAAGCCATCATCTGAACACCGAGAGTACAGCAACCAGGACATGATTGTCCAACTAAACTGAAAGTTGGAAAGTCAGAGAAGCAACTGAACCTCACTGCAGAGATTGAAAGAAGTTTCAACCAGCTAATCGCCATTTACGCCATAAACATGGGGCCAAATTGAAAGAAAGCAACAGTAAGACATGTTAAGTGATGCAAATCATACTTTTTTGTGTCCTAGATAAGATAAGATAAGATAAGATAAGATGAGATGTCTCCCGTAGGAGAAATTTGTCTTGGAAGCAGGTGTAAAACTGCAATACAACAATGCATAAGCATATTAAAAGTATTTGTGGAATTATGCAGACTGACACAGCCACACCGTTACCTAAAAACAGAAGTGCTAAATAGCTACCTGCCTATCCCCGGCCTCTGCTGTTATTCATTGACTCTCTGTCACTTCATCTGAACCACGGCAGCCTTAAAATAAAAGAGCACTTCCCCTCCCCCACCACTCACCGGTACTCTGTCCGGGTATTTGTTGCGTATTTTGGCTGACTCCACACATCGGTGCTCTGGGGTGGGGAGAGACAGCAAACAAACAGGAAGTCAGAGATTAAAGGGATGAGTGAGGCCTCTTGGGATCCTTGCTCTGCTGCTCTGCAGCCGGGCCCGGCTCGACGGAGAGCTCAGCCACAAAGCATAACACAACAAGCAGAGAAATAAGGCTGATGCTTGCTCAGGCACATAAGTGCAATATTTTCTGAATCCGGCACCTTTCATTGGGCATGTTCAGGGCTGTCATGGAGCCCAGAAGCTGCCAGAAAGTGAGCAGAGGTCAGAAACGTGGTGAAATGTGGAAGGACTCATTTAGGTGCAGGCCTTCATTGGCCTACATAGAGGGGCTAATTTGGGATGTTCATCTAAAGAAAGGAGCTTGGAGGTTATCTAAAGAGAGTTTCAAAATAAAAGCTGAGCTCAGGAACGTTATTAGTCATATATGGAAGTTCAATAATTTGTCACAGAAATCCCAGCATAAGGTCAAATGTGTGTAAAACACAAACTCTGGCATCCAGGCACAGGTGAATGTAATTTCAACTCGCCAATTTCAGTAATTAAGCTTGAAAATATGAATATAATAAAGACGTGCACACGAGATAATATTTTAAGGTGCAGTCAGCTGATTCATTTGTTTTCTGAGCCCCCATCCTGCAGCAAAGACACGCTGTTAGAGGTTGCTACAGCCGAAGCGTCAGCCATTATTGACTTACAGCATTCATCTGCAGGTTGCAAAGGAAAAAAATAAAAACAAACAAACGTGCATTAATGCGCCAATGATGGGAAAAAACAAACAAACATGAATGTGGGAACTGAAAAACAGAAAGGAAAGAAGAAATCAAGATGCGTGACAAGACGAGAGTCAGCTCCGGTTTTATAACAATCCAATTCCACCCCCCCCCCCCCTTTTTTTTCTCTTTTTACCGAGGGAATGGTCCTCTTTGAACATCCATTTCATCTTTGCAGGATCCCCGCACTGAGGCGTGACGGCACGAGCTTCTGGATCCGCCGAGAGAGAGAGCGAGAACGATGGTGAAACGTCCAGAAAAGAAAAAAAAGAATGAAAAAAAATCCAAACAAACGCGATCAAAACAAAACGTCAACAAGAAGTCTCTGCCTTTCAGCTGTCCGCCTGACACAGGGTGACGTCATCGTCTGACAGAGCGCCGCTGCGTTCAGGTGCACTCTCAGAGAGTCTGTATGTGCGCCTTCTCACGTCCATCTCAGTAAAATAGAACATCGTCATATATATCTATGAAATGTATGTAAATGTACGTTATTACAGGGAAGTCTTGAGAGTTGTCCAGAAGGCAATCACAGATGCTCTCCGGGAAAACTGTGTGTCAAAACGTATTTATTGAAAGTTGAGTGGATGGAAAAACTCAACAAAAAAAAAAAAAATGGAATCTTGTCGGATGAGAAGCCATCTTGTCCATGCAGATTTTTCTTTAGTGAGCGGAAAAATCTGTTGGCGATCATGTACTGTACATGTACTGTAAGGCCATACAATGTTGAAAAAAATAAACAAACAAAATAAAACAACATGGAGAACAATCAAAAATAAGCTTACATTTGTAGAGATTATAAGAAAATAAACAGCCATAAATAAATACATACATAAATAAAATAACATCCTATGATATCCTATGGAAATTGTGCTACAAGAACTTCCCAATATAAAGTTTTACTCTTTTCAACTTATGTGTAGACGATTTTAAAATAAGGTCCAACGGTACTTGAACGCACCCTGACTGCTGAAAGTGGCAGCCATGGAAACCGTTTGACGCTGGGCATGGCGCGGTGGCTGCTAACACGCTAAACGAAAGCTAGCACCGCTAGCATCCGCAAACGCCACATTTTGTCAACATTACGCACGCAGAGTCGACGTTATAGACAGCTAGATGGACATTACCCAACAGGAGCAGCATGTTATTCACCTCAATTTGTTTTGTGTGAATGTTTTGCTCACTTTAGTTCACTCGGTTAGCATCCTCGCTAGCTTTAGCATCACCGATGGCTTTCTATGAAGTGTACTCTCATCCGGCTCTGGTCCGGTACCGAACCAGCGTTTGTACAAAGGCCACCCTGTTCCTGGTGGTTGTTCTGTGCCTCACATACATCGCGCCTCTGCTGGTCGCTTACAGAAGCCAAGGTACAGTGGTGTTTTTTTTGTGTTTTGTTTTTATGTTGCTCTTGTCCCCATGTGTTATTCGCTGATCTGTCATAGCTGCTGGGAACAAAGATTTAAAAAATGGTGTAGGTCGAGAACTGGAGTTGCAAACCCCTATTATAGTGGAGCATAACATGGATTTGCAACGTTGCATGTGACTACTTCAAGACTACTTCATCAAACTAAAGGTTTTTGGCTAAATAAAAACTAGCACAGCATACCAGAACGATCACCTCAGTAGTCAAATGTGACGGCTAAATCTTGGTAAACTGAGAACAATTATACTAAAAACAGGAGCAAATCGACAACACAATCGCTGTAAAACGACATGAAGGCATTTCTAGTGGCCTCGTCAAAATTCAGGCAATGTGAAAATAATGTGCAAGAAACCTCACTGAATTGGAGAAAAGTTAAATAAGAGTGTACCAACATTTTACTGCAACAATGTGAGCATTAGATGGCTGTAAGTGAGTGGCATCATGAGATGCCACACTGCAAGATGTTTCTTGCAGTTTGCCCATTTTTGCTTAACTTTTGTTTAATAAATGATTACGCTCTGCAATTTGTAGATTTTTAGGTCAAGTTTTTCAATTCCATGCCTCAGACTGACTGTTAAACCGATTATAAATACCAATTACATGTCGGTTTTGTCTGTTTATTGAAAAGTCTTGGACATAACTTGGTGAATTTGCCGACTGCATCTTCTAAGGTTCTTTTAGAGTGCACAGATGAAGGGCAAATTATAAAATATTATTATAAAATAAATGTTTAAATTGTGGTGAACTGTACAGCTGGACAATGCATTTTCAGTTCTGAGCTGTCGTTTCTGTTTCAGGTTTCTGGATGAAGAGAAAAACTTATGAAGAACAGCCAGTGGTGAGATTCCAGTAC
The DNA here is from genome assembly GCA_903067055.1 of Poeciliopsis paucimaculata. Lineage (NCBI taxonomy): Eukaryota > Metazoa > Chordata > Actinopteri > Cyprinodontiformes > Poeciliidae > Poeciliopsis > Poeciliopsis paucimaculata. Next base: position 191,538 of record CAEGAD010094440.1, on the reverse strand, counting down.
CAAACCCTGCTTTTTGCAGCCACCAGTTTACAAGGAGACTACGTTGCCTGGAGCACGTTTCCTCATCTCAACAACATGCTTGGGACCAACCTAAGGATTCCCGCTGTCTCTGTAAGAACAAAACACTCCGTTGCTTCACTGATAATATCACAACTTCAACAGCTTTTATAAAAGATGCAGTGTGATCTTTTCCTGCGCGATGTTTTTGTTGTACCCTAAAGTTTAGTAGCAATTTTATGACCTTAAAAGAGAAAGGCATCAACCACATGCAAAGCTTCAATAATTTGAGTGTCTGCTTTTGTTTCTTTAATGCTCCTTTTGCACCATCTTCACGTGTTGCTCCATCACTACTTAAGTTTCCTCTCAGGACAGGTTTAGACCTGGATCTGATGAGTTCACCAAATTGCTTTTTGACCATTGACCAAAGTAGCTTTTAGAGGATGTTTTCTTTATTCACTGCTGGGTTTCTATAAAGAACGGAGTTAGCCCACTTTCTTGAAGGAGGAGCGATGTTTACTATCTACATGGCAGGTCCAGAGTTCTTTCTTTTTCTTTTCTTTTCTTTTTCAGACTTTCCAGACAGACAAGGTTTCTTCAGAGGAAATAACTCTATTCCGGTCATCTTCTAGTGCTCTGTGCAGAATATAAATCTATACTTTATGTTTTTCTTTGAAACTATTGGCTTATCTGTTGCCCTTCTTGACATCAGTCAGTGTTTAAAATGACGTGCTTTCTTCAGTCTCCGTCTTACCATGTTCAGGTTAGGAAACTGCAACATACTTAGACAAACGCTATTTCTTCTATTTCTTTATGCATCTACATCATAGGTGAGAGAAGAGGACCAGAACCAAGATGGGAAGTTGGACCTTTTGACATTTCAGCTGCAGCTTCCTCTGAAATCTAATGAACATGTATACAGTATTCAGCTGCTGCTCACCTTCAGCTACCAGCTCTTTGTACGTATTCTTTACGTAAATTACATCTTTTTTTTAACCTAGTATGTAGTAAATAATCGTAAACCATCCAGCCACAAAAAAAAAAAAGGATGCAGCAGAGATTATACTTACATTATCCCTTTTCTTCTCCAGCGGAAGTCCACTGTAGTGATGCAGAGCCTTGCGTTTGTGCAGCACTCGTCTCCAGTGCCCGGAGCGAAGATGTTCATCAGTGGAGACCTGAGGCTGCAGCAGAGGATTCCTCTGCCACACAGGGGGCTCCACAAGATTTACAATGTAAGAGAGCACACACAAACACACACACACAAACACACACACACACCAACACACACACACACACACACTCCTGGGGTGCTAGCACTTTGAAGACAGCAGTCTGTCTTTTAGAGACAAACTTTCAGATTGTACAGCTCACATAAAGCCAAAAATGAGCAGAACGTGAAAAAACAAAAACTGTTCACTGGAAATTTATCAATAAATTACAGTAAATATGGACAATATAGATTGGCATGTAAAGAATCGGTGCTGACACTTTAAACTGTGCTAGAAAGTCAGAGAATGCTTATCCTGTAGTGTTGTACCACTGAATGATTTCAGGAGTCATATAATTTAATTAGCTGGCTATGCCACCAGTCAGGACCCCTGGGGCAGATTTAGATGTGTCATCTCCCTTCAAATTAATTATGGTTGGCTTATGTTGACTGCATTAGCCACATTCTGCACTTGTTCAGGATCAGGCTCTCAGGTGTCATCCAGTCTCCTCTGTGTTGTTGCGAAGGTCTCAGTGATCGACGGCGCCAGCCTGTTTGCAAGTTCATATGACCTGATCAACATCATGAGGAGCTACCAGGAGAGAAATTGTAAGTTAGCAAAGGGATTCATTTTGTTTGCTTGCCGTCTCTCCGCACTGGGATTGAAATGTATTATTTTCTTCACTACGTTCTTTGACCTTTAGTATCGACGGTGCTGTCCAGTCCAGTATTGGTCTGGACTGTGGGTCGAGCTGATGGCTCCCCCTTTGAGCTGATTGCTGAAATCCGTTATCCCTTGGAAATCATCAGATATCCTTTAACAAGAACAGTGACGGGATTGAGCCGATAGCTCATTTTAAGATGGGTTCTATAGTTGGAGTATAAAATGTTACGTTAGACAAACAAGTAGTAGTTTTAGGCTAGTGACTGTCCCATTTCCAAAAAGCATTCCCAGTTTATTTTCATCAAGAAATTACAGCTCTAATAATTTAAAATGCCAAAAAAAAAAAAAAGAAAACAGGAATAATAATAAAAAAGAATGTTACACAGCTGCAAATCCCCATAATTTGTTTTATTTTTACTTACTTGCACTGGATATGAACATATTACACAGTTACGGGATGCTGACAAACAACAAGCTTAATGCAGAAATATTCCCTAAAAATGGTGATGAGACATGTAAATATTTGTAAATAATAACTTGTTCTGACCTTCTAGTTCAGACCAGTTCAGACTGAGCTACTCACCTGTGTTACTCAAAAGTAACACAGGTGACTCAAAGGTTGGTCATGGGTGGACCCATCTTTCACAGGTGAGTTACTCACCTGTGTTTAGACAGGTGAGTAACAGACTGAGACTAGACTGACGACCATATCGAAACCCAAACAAAGATTCTGCTGACAGAGCTACATTTGCGCCTTAACTTCCTCCCTCCACCTATCGGCCCGGCTTTTGGGAAACCATCAAATTTGCCTGGATCCAGTATGTCAGCATCCTCCTAATCTTCCTTTGGGTCTTTGAACGCGTCAAGAGATTTGTTTTCCAGAACCAGGTCATCAGAACCGTACCATTACCTGTGGGAAAACCTCACTTTTCCTGATACAGGGGTAATGTCTTTTCCATAGGTATAGCCTATATTAAGTTTTCTCAAATGGCTCCATATTTTTGATAGTTCTTTTTTTAACTTCGTAATCTAACTAAATGTTAAATGAGAGAGTTGATCCGTGCAGAACTTTTTATAGCATTGTTACAAGAACACATACACAAGTAAAGAAGATTTTCATTAGTGAGAATGAATTTGACACCAAGAGTAACATGTAGTGAGACCAGAACTGAAAAGGATAAATTAGTTTTGCACACTTGTGCTTCTCAAACTACTGTTTGACAACACTTATAAAAGCATTACAAGTGTGCTCCGATATCACACACTTAAGACAACAAGTTGGTGTTGCGTGTCAATAGACACGAATTTTATATACAAGAAGGAAGTAATACATTTAAACTTCACATTTCCCTGCATGGGTTAATTTATTGCTGTATCTGTGAAGTCGGTATAAACATCCTGAAAAGATTTTTTTCTCGCAACAGCAATGTACGACACAGATGACTCTCATTGAATACCGTTTAGATTCATGTCAGAATCTAAAACTTATGGACTCGCCGCAGGACAGAAAGTTGTTTCTGTTTGTGCTGATTAATCAGAGAGCTGATTAGACTTTTCTTTGTAAAGGAAAACTTACTAGAAAAGCACATTTATTGTCTCATAGAGTTCTATAGTTTTTCTGTATAGCAACCTAATAAACCTTTTCCCCTAGAAGATAATTATTATTCTTTTTCTGCTGTTTTATAACATTTGAAGTGTAGGGATTTTGCGAATTGTCTTTATTTTTGCAACTTGAATGTTATATGTTCTAAAACAGTTTGTGATATAAATAAAATAAATTATTTTGCACAGTATATGCAGCAGCTTTGGTGGACTCATCTTTCTTTCTTTTCTCATTAATTCAAATACATTTTTTGTATATTTGCATGAAACCTGGTGTTTAAGAGTTTAATATTTTTCCAGGTAACTTCATAAAGGATTGGTATAACTTTTTTTGTAATTCTTTAAACAATCATTTAATAATGACAAAATGACTTGTTTTTTAAACTGTTAAATTTAACATTTTGTTTCCACAAGTATTTGGAAATTGGAACTTTTGCTTGTTTTATCTTCACCTCACTTCCTTTCTTCCTTCCATCCATCCATGCATCTCTTGTCTTTTGCTTTTCTACTAGCAGGTTGTGTGAATTGCAGCTCAAGGATGAACATTATTTGTAATAGTTGCCTTTGTAAAGTTTGCAAGGGAACTAAGATCAAAGGAGGTAAAGGTGGAGGCGCTGCCAAGAACCTTGACCTCAGTTTTCTTTTCATTGAAACTCAAAATGTTTAAGGACGTCCAAACCCAAATCTCTTCAAGGCAGTTTAGTAAGCAACAGACCGAAGAGGTGTCCTTTCTGCTGAGGCTGGTAACTTTGCACATCATCCACATAACAGTGGAAGTGTTATACCATCCTACCTAAAAATGGAGCAGAGAGGAAGCAGGTAGAGAAGGAGAAAAAAAACAGGGACCTATGATTGAGCCCTGATAAACTCCAAAAGGAAGACATGTAAGGATGCAGATCTACCAAAGCTGACACAGAATGTACACCCAGAAAAATGGGACTTGAGCCCTTCCAGAGCCACGCCCCTCACATCTACCCACTGCTGTAAGCAAGAGATAATAACTCCTAGTCCACTGTATCAAATATGACTGTCAAGTCTGAAAGCACAAGAACAACATAATTACCAAAATCTGTGGCGAAATGAATAATAAAACTTCTCCAACTTCTGACTGAAAATCTGCTATGATTTTATGAGGCCTAGCACTTTGCTAGAGAGTTGTTGTCATGCCAAACTCTTCAGCCACTGCAGTGCCACCAAATGGTGCCTCCTCTGCACTAAGTTAAATGTTACCTCCAATGTTCGCTACTGAATACTCTTGTCTTTATGAGTCTAACAGTAGGAGCTTGGAGAAATCTACATTCGTCATTTGGAAGCCCAGATTGAATTCTTTATATCAATAGCTTTTAGAACGTAAGAGGTAGAAATACGTCCTTCTCTGAAAATTCAAAGAAACAATAATGTTCTGAATTAGCTTTGAAAATTCAAAAGATTTCGAGCTGGTGGAAAAACCATTTTATAAAAAAAAAAACTTGATGCATGTGTAAACCAGGCACTGTAATGAACCTAACTGGTAGCAACATGCTGTAGGCTGCAGTAACATGGAGCCTGTCAACAATACATACAGTGAAAAATTAACAAGACTTCTACTTTTTGTTGCTGAGATGTTGTAAACAACATTTTTATTTTTCCTTTTACGCAATAAAGAGAACATTTTTGGGAAGAACCGAAGATGCAATTTAACATGCAGGGAACAGTAATAGTTTCTCTAAGTAAACACGAAATATTAGTTAAATCAAATATGTTTTGTACACTTGCTAATGTGTTGACGTTGCTAAGATTTTTGTGCTTATCTTCCAAATAATTTCACTTTATTTGAACAAAAAGTGCAATCAGTTCCTGAAAGTTGAGAGCCATTAACGCCTTGGTGAAACCCAACATTAGAAAGATCAGTTTTTCTGGTCAGCTGTGTCTTTTCATCGAGCTTCTTCCCGCAGCCAGTCTGTCCCAGGAAAGGTTTGCCAGGATGTGCTTTGTTTGTTTTGGTTGTGTCTGTGGCTGTGAGCCCATCCCTCTGAATTAGCTCATGTAAATGAATTATTCCACTGGTTAGGGCCAAGCGGAGAATTACGTAACTGTTACACCCTCTCACACTTTCCTCATTGCTGCTGAGGTTTTCAGAATAATTCAAGTCAGATGAGGATGCTAGGAGGCCATTATTTTCTCATGTTTGAGGCATTTGTTGCTTATCTGAATAGGGAACTACTGTTGCATATAATAGAGCCTTGTCCCACTTAGCATTCATTGTTGCTCGCTCCTTCCAGCACAGCTATTCACAGAAGGTGCTGATTTTGGTTTATTGGGAAATTGATGGCGAGAGCACCAGGGTCCACTTGATTTGAGGTGGACCCTAAATCAGGTGGTTACTTATTTGTTACTAAAAACAACAGCTGCATTTCCACTTCACATGTGCGCCAACCTTTCTCAGTATCCTGCTAATGTTGAAAAAGCTCACGGTTGTTCACATAAGTCATTAAAAAAACATACCATACCTTCATCCTCCAACTACTTCCTGTCGTCTTTTTCTTCGTGGTTCGCGCTAGTGGCAACATCCGGTTGTCGATCATGCGACTCCTGTGATGCGAAAAGTGTTTCCACTGCAACGTTGGTAGGCTAAAACGCCAACTTACCCTAGGGCCAAAACTTTTTATTGAAAAGAATTTTCTACTAAGCAAATTTATTTTAGAAATGTCAAATTGCGCAATTTTATGGTCTCTGGAAACTAATGTAGTAGAAACGTGCTTACTGACTGATGCTGTGCTATACTATTTGAAAGGTTGAACAAATCCTCAAAACAGCAGCCATGAATAGAAACCCACAAATTTCTCTCAATTCTTATTTGTTTGTTTGTGTTAATGCTTCTAAGGTATTTGTGTTTGGCTTCCAAGTGAAATCTGTCGCCCTCTAATTAAAAATGTAACAGAACAATCCTCTCGGGGCATCCTGAGGAGGTCAGGCAATTTAAATCAGGTGTGCTGGAATCACCACAGCTTGTAACTTAAAAAATAGCCAAGTGCAGCGGAAATTCTTGAATAACGAAGGAAATAAGTGGATTCCCGATAACCGTGCTGCTACTACTGCTATCTACTGTTGGCATGACAGAGTGCCGTTTGTTTTTTGTTTTTTGTTTTTTTTCTTCTTGCATGTTGGCGTGACCTTTTCAAACTGGTTCCAGACCGGCGCTTTAGAATAAAGCCACCGTCCCATCTACATGCAGAGTGGCTTGCGTTTGGCGGCAGAGAGACGAAGGACAGGATATGAGCTCGCTGTGTATAGGAACCAGATGCATCCTATTACTCTGTCCTAGGGTGTACGGGGAAAGGGAACCACGTGATCAGTCTTACCTTCTTTGAGTTGATTTACAGAGACACTTTCAGGTGCCAAATGTATTCCTGAAATTAAGTAATTGGAAAAATGTTACAGGTGACAAGAGAACAGTTCCCATCAACAGTGAATGTGAACTTCTTTGGGTGTTGCCTGCATGTAACTAGAAGCGTTTGGCCTTCTTTCTCTATTGAGTGGAGGTGAAACGTATTATCTGCTTTCCTGCCTGCTGATAAATAGGTAGTAACTGACCGTAAAAACAAATGAGAACGAGAAAAATGATGATGTGAAGACGCTGACTCAAATACACTGCCACAAAAAGCTCTGTGACATGTATTTCAGATTTTTAATTGTTCATTATTGTGAAAACGCATGTAGTGTTAAGCACTACTACAGCAAATGGGCTTTAATTAGTTGATTGTGGGTACGTGGAGTTGTCTTCCAATAAATTAGCTTCATCAATTGGCTTCATCTTAGCATTCCCTCTATAATAAAGTGAATAGAAAATGATTACCTTTGAGCATGTCAGTAGACGATTGTTTGAACTGCAACAACATAAAAGAAAAATTATTTTAAGACACTAACATATTAAAGTTGGCAGGCAAGTTGTGAACACTTTTTCCATTTTCTACCTCCACTGCTGCCAATTAAATCTCACCTCCGATCACTCAACCGTGAAATATGCAAAGAATTCAAGATCCAACTAAAAAGAGAGCAAAATAACTAACAATCAAAGACTTTACTATTATTTAATCAGGTTTTTGTACATATGAGCACTCTAATTTCTATCTTTTATTCATTTTCTACAGGCTATTTTGCCTGTTTCTGCTGTGGGATCAATACAGTCTTATGCCTCAAAGCAACAATAAACTTTCCAGGATCCACCTTCTTATGAAATTACCCTCCATCCTTGTGCTGAAAGGAACTGGTTTGCATTTTCAATATGTAGTATCATAACACTTGTCAATGTCAATTTTATTTGTAAAACACTTCAGAACAACATGTTGGACAGACGGCACTTGTAATTATTGGACAACTTCCCGTTGTTTTTGGAACATTTTGGCCTTGAACACTTTTTAAGAAGAGACAAATATTTTTTTCTAACCTTAAAATTAAAAACAGCAACAGGGCATTTGGTGTGTTCAGTGTCTCAGCCCAGGTTATCAGGCTCTGTAGCGAACCCTGGCTTTAAGGTTGCTTAGCAACGTCGAATCCACCAGACGTTAGCTTCCAACGCTGTTGGAGGTCGTCGGCTTTCCTCCCTGCGTGTTGGGTTTGGGGGCAGTTTCCCCTGCCTCAGGGGTCCTCCCACCCACCAGCCTCCGCCCAGCCCACTGCCCGTCCAGTTCAGAACGGCGGAGCAACCGGACACGTCTCAGAAAGCTCCGCTCTTCACCCCAGAGGGCCGTGGGATTCATTAGTCTGGTGGTCTGCTGTCGCGCGGAGCGGCGGGGAGAACCGCGGGGTTCAGGGACACGCCGGACCGAGCGACGACTCCCCGCTGGAAGACAGCGAGCGAAACGACGAGACAGTAATTAAAGGTAGGGTTTGTTTTTCTCTATTCATTCTGTTCTAAATGAGTTTGAATAAAGCGACTTCTTCCTGTCCTCACTTCGCCCCTTCATTTGGTTCATTGCAGACGAGGAAGCAAACTTAATTTCATTACAAGTTATTCATCTTTAACAGAAACAGACAGAAAAAAAAACTTACACATGTATATTTTCTTCAAGTTTAACCTAACAGGGTGCTTTATAAGCTGAAAATTGCGCACAAATGGGCTCGAGTGTGTCGGACTGGTGAGGGGATATAGAGACATTTGTGACCCTGCAGATTGTGTCACCTAATCGCGATGTCAAGTTATGGATAGCTCCATAGCTAAATCAGTTTTATGTTATATCCACAGAGAAACTCACAGCCCTGCTTCATAAACTGGCCATGAGTCATTCAGTTCAACCCAATAATTCCTGAATCAAACTTGGAACAAACCACATTATATGGTTTGTTTTTATTTTGTCACATAAAAATTTGTTTTTTTATGTGACAAAAATACATTTTGTCACTTTAAGAACTGTCACAGTTTCTCTCCTAGTTCAATGTAGAGACTGTAGTTGATTCTTTATAGCTTGTAAAATAGATGTTGTAATGTCCTGCTTTCTGGGTATCCTAAAATAGCCTTAAAACAACCGCAGAACTTTGCCCCCAAAAACGCAGAAGTGGCCCAGGAAGCGAGCTCACATCGCACTGTTTACATCGCACTGTTTTTAAACATTGAATTGATTTAAGGTGCTCTTTACTGCTATCTAAAACTCTAAATAATCTCAGCAGGTATTGTGGAAAAGTCTTCTTCTGGTGCTTGGTGTGAGAATTAGGACATGCGTGGAGGAGTCCTTTTCTTATTGGAAAAAGAAGTTTGGATGCTTTTAAAAGCAAACTAAAAACGCGTGTCCATACATCTTAGTTGAAGTTAAAGCTATTTCTTGTCTTTTACGGTTTATTATTCTATTTCACGTTTGATCTAAGGAATGATTCTTTTACAGTTCTATGCATAGTTTCTTTTCTGCCACACTTACCGTCATGCATGACCAAACAAAGACTATAATTTTGGACCCGTCTGCCCAGCGTATGTGTATCCATGTGTTTGTTGTGTCCCCTGCAGGGCTTTGCCAATGAAGACTGTTACTACTTTCTTTAAAGAATGTTTTCTTTTATCAGGTAATGGTAATGGCGATTTTATTTATATAGCATATTTTCAGCAACAAAGCCATACAAAGTGATTTACATAAATTAAAAGGAAATACAAACAAAATAAAGAGCAAAAGAAGAAAAAGAATCTACTGTCGATCTAAAGAAAGTAAACTAGGTGCTCCTATTCAGGGTTGCTAAGTATCTTTTGGGTTGGAAGAACTGGAATCTAAAAAGTAGTCTAATAATGTGCTATAAACTAGTTCATAGTTTATCTATGAACTAGATAAACCAGAAACTCATATTCAGGGTTGCTAGATAAGTATAAGTAGCCTCTGGTCTAATTCCTTTTCTGGATTGGGAGAGTAGGAGTCTAAAACGTCATTGCTAAGGTAGTTTTTCTGGATTCTAAGTTTGTTCTAATCCCTGTTCTGGGTCACTAAGTAAGTGTAAATAAGTAAGTATCCTCTGGGCGTCTGGGCTGCTAGATAAGTCTAAGTACGTATTTTCTGTACTTCCTATGTATGTTCTAAATTTGTAAAAGTAATGAGTACTCCACGGATTCTAAGTAAAAGTAAAAACTAAATGCTTCTGTTCTGGAAGATTTTTTTTTCCAGGATTCTAAGTTTGTTCTAATTCTAATTCTAATTCTGGTTGCAGTAATAATAATCTGCATAATAATCTAAAAATTATTTTAAGAAGCACAATATTGGTCTAAATAGTGAGTACTCGACAGTTTCTTAAAAAATAAGTTAAAGAGTGACTAATCTAATTCCTTTTATGGGTTAAAAGTGAGTACTCCACAGTTTCTAAATGATAATAAAGGGAAATGAAATAAAAAAAAAAAAAAGAAAAGGACACTTTAGGGAACTTAGGATCATTCAGGCAAAACAAAGACATGAGTGAGGGCGGTAACATCACATGGCCATAAAACCACGCTGCTCAGCCTCCTGGCATGAGTCTGATATGATGTTGTTATCAAGGCATGATGCCCTTGGGAGCTACATGGATAACAGGAGGGGGTGAAGTGGGAAGGAGCGTTATGATTACATATCTTCAAGGAGATTGGAACTATCCAGCCCTTCCAAGGCAACACTGGAAAAGCCAATTCATATACAGAATGTCTATATTATAAATTTCAATCTCCCACAAAGTCTCACTGATACATCTCAGTTCCCAATCAGGACAAGAGGGCTCTCCTGTGTCCAGTCTTCTTGTAGAGAAAATTTGATCAGTTGCCTGAAGAGACTGCTTGACCAGATCCATAATTTGTAGATTTGGAGGATGTGCAAAGAAAGGCTCCAAAAATAGAGAAAAGAACAGGACAAAAACAGAACAAGCAGGGCAGAGAGGGAGCAGAGGAAAAAAAGCGTCCACCTTCACCAAGAACAGGAGGGAAAAACATTCTTCTTTAGCAGTCAAATTTCTGCAAGCAAATTGACTGACAGATGTTCTTACCTAAGTTGTTGACCTGGACCAATCAGAGGACAGACAAATATAAACTTTTTGAGATGAGTGAAGAGTTGTTGGGGTCCCCCTGCTGGCGTGGGAGCCCGAAGCAGTGTTTTAGTTTGCTTGTGTCATGGTTTGTCTTTATTGAGGAATATCTTGATGTTATCAAACTTTGATTATTAACATAACAAATAATGTCGTCTCAAAGTGGCAACAGATCAAACCATTTTTGATGCTCTGTGAAGGTTCGGATGGCTATTGTAGCTAAAACACCCCTCCCAAAAACCCCAGTTAAACAATTTTTTAGTTATTTCCATTTGAACAAAATAGGGTTAGCATTGGAAATTACTTCCACACATATTAATGGAAAAATTGTTACTAGTACGACAGCAATGAAATGCTTCTGAAATTCCTGACAAGCTTTCTGCATGTTCCTGCTGGCACTTTGATGATTTTTCTTTGGTGATTTGCTCCAGGTCTTTGGGGCCGTTGGCCTTTTGTTCTCCACCTTAATTTCTGCTCCCTCCCGTCTTATCAGCTTCAAGTCAGCACTCTGGCCGAGTCACTCCCAACGGTTAAAATACAAGATATTTCACACGCATTGTTAGAGGAAAAAATTTTTATTTTAGCTTTTTCCTGCCAATAAACGAATCAAAGAGAATAAGTCAAAGTTAATGCTCAAGTGAAATTCTAAAACGTCTAAAAAGTCAAGGTACAGGTTTTATTTTATTTTATTTTATTTTATTTTGTTTTTACATGTGCAGCGTAACTAAGCTTTTTTTGTTGAAAGTTGGCCATTTGTTGAAGACATCGTTCTTGTCTGCAAGCTTATTTATGAATAAACGACGCCTGTTACGTAGGAAGGCCCAGGACTCTTGGAATACAGACTGTGTTCAGTTTGTTGAATATTTCCGCTCTAAGTCAGGGAGTTGTTGATATTTTAAGCTCAGGCCTAACTTAGCTGGTGAAGTATAATCTGGAACAGTCTTGACAGAGATGGAAAATTCGACTCAACAATAAATAAACTGAAGCTCTAAGATAAAAAACGACGTGACTGTAGCTGAAAACATTAGGAGAAGAATGTATCTTTGAGGAATTATTGGTGTCTCGGGTTGACTTTTACAGATATATCTCATAATAAACCTATAAGCAGAGGACAGTAATATTTACAAAGTGTATGAGATGATCCGCTTATAGGACCCTATGTGTCATTCATGTGGAGGTTGTGGATTAGCTAATTTAAATTGAAGTTTAAAAGGGAGTTATCAAGTTTAATAATTTGTTCCTGTGTAGTAGGCAGCAAACGTGTCTATTTTTTGCATGGTGTTACTGTTTTCTTTAAATAAAAAATAGATATTTGGACAAGGGAGACGATAAGAGGCAGAAAAATGTACTTACATCAAATAAACTGTGTGGGAAAAAATGAAAAAATGTAGAAAGAGAACCCGAGAGATGTTGAACCGTGTTAGTTTTTAATGGTCTGGTAAGTTAAAAAATAAAAGCCTAAAATGCACCAAGATGTCTGCTTTTGAAAACAACTCAATGTCGATCTTTTACATCTCTGTTCAGAGCAATGTTAAGATAATCTATGATATAAAAACGTTTCCTTTGGACTATGGCTTCTTCACAACCGCTGTCATAATTGTAAAAATTCTCTGTGCAGCTTTAATTATGCTGGAAAATCTTTTTGATAAGTTTCCAACACTGAATATTTGTGGTTTTTAAATAAGAGGTAAATCAGCTCAAACTTCCCACAGGGCTTTTGGTTTCAGGTCTTTAAAAACCCTGTGAGGCAGAACGCAGCTGACCTAACATTTTATTTAAGCGCCACAGGAGAGTAGCTTCAAGAGAAGTAAAACATTGGACAAGTTTTGCAACAGCATCAGTCTTCGTTGTAGCAGAAACTGGTTGAGAATCCTTCTGAATGTCTTTTAAAGGTTGTTTTTTTTAGACACCAGTATAACCAGTTGTTCTTATTACACTGATGGTTTGGCACTTAAAGAAGTCAATTCAATTCAATCATAAAAACAGATTCAAAGTCGGCTGCGTTCATACCAACTGATCCAACTGATCAAACGTTGCCGTCAAGTATGATTCAAATTAGTTCAAGTGTTTAAAAAAAAACAATGTTCCAATGTTCTATTAGTGCGCCAAGTAACTGTAATAGGTGAAAATGTACTTGTTTTGAATAAATGTTCGATTTGTTGACTAATAGGAAGTGTTACATTGTATTTTGATCTGATTCAATTCATCAGAAGCTCAGCATTGTTAGAAAAATCAACGTTTGATTATAGTTTATGCAACTTTACTTCCTCTCTTTTGGCTCCAGTCATTGCACACAGAATTTGACTGTGGTTTCAACTGCTTAAGGTATATATAGTCACTAGATATAATAAATAAATAAATAAATAATATGTAAATATGTATACCCAATATTTGTATAATTTCTTTTAAATATACAGGTTAAGATGGTCTAATAAGAATATGTGTACCCAAGGACAAAACCATGTAATTAGACATTCCAGTTTAGTGAAACTCCTCTTGCAAACTTAGACACTCATTACTCTTCTGGTGTCAGTCAAGTTGTCTGAAAACGCCCTGGATTGTTTTCCTTGGCAGCCATTCAGGATGCAAACACACTTGGTCTCACAAAGCGTAGCCCATTGATATGTAGTAATATGCAGTTATATATTAACTGCAGTCATTCGCAATCACCCGGGCTTGAAATTTACCAAACTGAATGAAATTATTTTGCATTCTTTGAGAATGAATCATTGCCTTTTACATTAAGTAACCATAGAAATGTTTATGGTAGGTTTTCAAACTCTAAATTATTTGATGACTAATATTAATATAATGACTAATATCCTCTAATGTTGTAGTACACCACTGCTCCAGATTATAGATTTTATTTCAATAACCCAACCTGTCCTGGATGTTGACCAACTCTTGCCCGGTGACTATTGGAGATAGGAATCAGTTTTCCTGCAACACTGATACCATTGAACACGTACACAGATGAGGTCTGGATGGATTCCAGTAACCCTAGAAGGGCATTTACCAAATATCTCTGATGTTATGCATGACGTTTGTCTTTAAATTGTCACACTGCATTTTAACAACACGAATAATTCATAACCGAACTGTGTCTACCTTTCATTGTAGGAAGTAAAAGCACAAAGTGGGAGTTCCACAGAAAAGTAACTTTAACATGATAGACTGTTAAGACCAGATCTGAGTAGCCAGATGAAATTCTCCTCTGGTTTACTTTGTGTTTCACTCTGTAGATTTTGGCATCTTTTCTTTTCCTTTTTCTATTTAAGACAGTTTGCAATGTTTGGAAAATATTGGCAAATACTATACTTAAAACTTTTCTCAAGTTTGAACTGTAAAGATGTTTGAAGGTTACAAATGACATTATAAATACATTATTAAAATGATATATAAAATAAGGTGGGTTGTCATGACAGGGTGAGTGTGTGTGAACATTGAATTCGGTAAACATTCTTTTTAGGAGACAGACAGGAAAATCCTGTTTGTGTTTATTACGCCATCCTTAATGTTTCACCTAGAGGGAACTTGCTTTCTTTTTTAACTGTTTGTGATTAAAGTTGCCGACTCACTGTATTATATGCACTGTTTGATGAGCCGATTGTAAATAAACTGTTTGTGATGTTGTGCAATAACAACCGCAAATGAAAAAAGAGCAGCATGCATCCTACCGACTGCTTTTATTCTGAAATAAACTCATAATTCATGTCTGAGATTGTTCTATATCTAGGCCACTGTGACAGGGTTGCATGGTTGACAATTTATTTGATACAACTAAATGTTGCTAGTAAGGGTCATTCTACACTAAAATAACTAAAAAGGTATGCAAACAGATCACTAATATGGCATGTAGATTATTTCATTTTGTGATGTAGCGCAGTCAAATGGTCAATCAGGTGAAAGAACGAGCATTTCTAGAATCAGATTCTCACCACCAGAAGGCTCAAGTAGTGTCAGGACAGATTTGTTACAGGGAGTCAAACCAGTGCCTTGAATATTACACAAGATTAAAGAGTGAAACAGTTTCCTTTTAGGTTTGCTCAAGGCAGCTTGTCATATTTTGCAAATGTCCAGCGTTTGGGGATTCGTTTTTACAACATCTTGTGGAACGATACAACATGTGGATATGTCTTCATGCAACTGTTGGTTCTAGTGTCAATCTCTTGAACGTCCCATATTATAGTATTTAACATCTCAGGTTTAATGCAATACTGTTTAAGAAACTACAAATTGCAAGTCCAAACATGTGGCATTTCAAAGTTTTGGAAAAGTTTCCTCAGATTTGATCAAAATCAGTAAAGTCTGAGGAAACACAAGATTAAGACAAGATTTTCTCAATGACTTCAGAAAAGGGATGCAGTATTTTTGTAAATAACTCTCCATACATCAGTAAATTTGAAGTGCTTTGTTACTGGAAGTACTTTCCTGTGAAATTCATTAAAATCAAGCAATGCATGTTTGAAGCTAAAACTTGGAGATAAAATCTACCAGGGGAATGAATAATTATTACCTAAGCTGTACAAATGACATTCAAATACACTAGACATAAATTAGACACTCCATGTAGTGCATAAACGGAGTGGAGGACATTATTTTGTAACGTCTGCAGAACTGAATCTTCCTTGTTCAGTCGCTGCAACACACCTCACTCAGCATATTGTAATTAGCATCGTACCTATGGTCATGTTTCCTGCTGAAATGATGGTTTTCTTTTTTCTATCCTCTAGCGTAGGTTGCTGTTAAGGTGGAGGCATAGTGGGGCTACGTGGTTTACGTGACAGGCCCCACTTAATAAAAACCAATCCATGCCGTTCATGCCACTCTCTTGGGCAGTTTCTGCCTGGCTGAAACTATATTTGAGGATAGCTCTACATTTATTTTTTCCTTGAATGCATGATATGAAACATTTCAGTTTGTGTCTATGCAGAGTTAAGTGGTAGCCTCCAGGCAGCTGTTTGTTCCAACCACGATTAAATTTAACTCAGTCTTGGTGGTTTGTGTTAATTTGCTGGTGGTGGCTTGAGATGGTATCAAATTCTGTATTATCCAAGGTCACCTCTGCTTGGAAATCAAATTTCCAGGGTTGTCACATATTTGTATAGCTTCATGCTTGGTCAGGTTTTGGTCAGGACTCTGGCAGCACCATTTTGGAAGAGTTTAAAAGAATGAAAAATATCTTAAATCTGGCACAACTTAGTTCACATGGTCATTAATAAATTTGTTTTTCAGCCTGAATAATCTAAATTCAGAAGGTATTTAAAGACTTGTCCTACTTAAGCCCTTCTTTTGGGTGCATGCCAGATAAAACTTTTACTGAGATGTGAAGTGAAAATTTTTTTCTACACTCCTCTTTCTATTCAGCTAGAGAGTTGATTGCATAACTAAGACAAATCCAAGCATTTATGTTCAACAAGAAAATGTTAGTTGCTGATGTCAGATGATGTTTCAAATTTTCTCTGGTGTTTTGCTGTCTTGACCAGCCAGTAGCTTGTCGAGCATCACAGAGCCGAGGTATTTCAGCTTCCCAACCTGCTTTTTCTTTCAAATTTTTTTGACAAGCGTGTTGAATAATTTGGAAAAACCCACTAATAGGTGAATCCACAAATACTGAAACACAAATAGATAAACTAACAGACAACATTTGCACACCTAATGTAAATTAGCTGTAAACTTTTTTTTAATCATGGGTTTTATTTTGTAGAGCCATGCAGTTATTTATTATCAAAAAGACTGACACTTTTGACCTTCACTTCTAGTTCTACTACAAGTATTACAAAAGAATAATGTGACACTTTTTGAGGATGGTATTGGCCACATCTGCCTTTTTGGAGTGTGAAGGGGTGAATGCGGTAATATTGTACAACACTTTGAGAGGTCAGAGAGATGCACAATATGAATTCAGTCCATTGAACATGGTTGCAGGCAAGCAGAGATGAGTTTTGTCAAGGTGGTTTCTCAATAAAATGTCACGAGGAGTCTGGTGTTCCTCATGGAACCTGTCTGGCATGTCGGCGGTTTGGGTGTGATGATTAAGGGTTCAAGAGACTCTGAATCCGTAGAGTTTATTGGACCTTGTCTTGTCAGGCATAAACTTGAGAAAGGAGATAGAAGAACATATATGAATAGTAATGTTGGCTTTTTGTACCTGCTGTCGTAAAAATATGTCTTCCTCTCTCTTTGTCTGTTTCAGAAGCTTAAAGTGACCTCCAGTCATGAGTCCCCGCTGCAGAGTGAACTTCAACACTATGATTTTCCTGGTCGTCCTGCAGGGGGCAGCAGTTGTGCTCTTCTGCAACTGGTACTACCAGTTGAGCCCCTGCAACTCCCCTCCCCGAACAGGCAACGTTCACGTTTTGCTGCTGTCGTCGTGGCGATCAGGTTCATCCTTCCTGGGTCAGGTTTTCAGTCAGCACCCGTCTGTTTTCTACCTCATGGAGCCCGGGTGGCACGTTTGGACCAAAATAGAGAAACCTGGTGCACGAGTTCTCCGAATGGCTGTGAGGGATCTGATGCGGAGCTTGTACCAGTGTGACTTCTCAGTGATGGATTCGTACATGCCTGAGAACCACAATATGTCCACCTTGTTTATGTTTTACCACAGTCGGGCACTGTGCTCACCTCCGGCATGCACCCTCACACGGCGCAGTGACATGAGCAATGAGACTCTTTGCCAAAAGAAATGTGATTCTCCAGGTTTGGAGAAGGTGGAGAAGGCCTGCCACACTTACAGCCATGTGGTTTTAAAAGAAACTCGTTTTTTTGAGCTGGAATCCCTTTATCCCCTTTTTCAAGACCCAAACCTGGACCTCCGCATTGTTCACCTCGTTCGAGACCCGCGGGCCGTGATACGGTCGAGAGAGGAGTCAGCCAAATCTTTTGACGTGGACAACGCCATCGTCTTGGAGCAAAGAAACGTACCAGCAGCCAGTGTCCAGTACGAAGTGATGCAGGAGATCTGCAGAAGCCACATACGCATCAATGAAAGAGCAATCTTGAAGCCGCCTCCGTTTCTGAAAGGTCGCTACAAAATGATTCGGTATGAAGACGTGGCACGCAACCCACTGAAAGAGATTAATGATATTTATGACTTTGTCGGTTTAGAGATGACCAATCAGATGGAGGAATGGATCTACAAGGTGACCCACGGAAAAGGGAAAGGCAGCAAGAAAGAGGCTTTCCAGATCACCTCTAGGAATGCCAATGAGGTGTCGCAGGCGTGGCGCACCGTGCTGCAACACAGCAAGGTCAAACGCATTCAGGACCTGTGCAAAGGGGCCATGTCGCTGCTAGGCTACCGGACAGTTGACAGCGAAAAAGAGCAGAAGAGACTCGACATAGATCTGCTGGTTCCACGTGAACCTTACGAGTTCAGCTGGGTTTCAGCTAAATCTCAGCGCACCGGGAGCAGCTAGAGCATCACACCTCCTGTTTCAGGTCCTCTCAGAGGCAACAAGCCTGAATGGTCTCCCTGTCGCTGTAAAAGCATGGCTTTGTGAGATACAGATGCCTCAGACTGCCTGTTTTCAAGATTTGAAGAGAAATAGCAGTATTGCATGTGAAAGTGGGGAAAAAGACTCAGCTGAGGGTTCAGTAGAATTTATTGACATGTAGCCTCGTTCCTAAAAATCTCTATGATCGATGTTTAGCTATGCAGGGTTTACACTCCATTGCATTTCACAGGTCGTCACTCACAACTACCTTAAGAGTCACAATTGAGCTTGAAGACAAAATAATGGCACTTGTTTTCAAAGCTTTCCACTTCTTTTCCACTAACGTTTGTATTTGTATGTTATTTAAATGATCATGTAAACCTTAGCAAAATGGTGTACATACACCCTATGCTAATTAGCATACAGACTTTTCCTTATTATTCTTGGGCCCAGCGATTCCTTGAGTCTCTCTACTGCTTTGGAGGAGAAACTTACCAGGATTTGTGGAAACTTGATTCTCACAATAACCAGGGGTTTCACCGGATAAATCTGATTTACTTAAGTTTGTATACATTGGAATGGTTGGAATGGTGTGCGCTCTTCCAGTCTCACATGTAATTTAGTGTAAATCAATGCGTTCTTTGACCAGTGTTGAGCAGGAACATGTTTATGAGGTACATGTATATTGTCTGAGAACGCTGAGCTTAACATGGCTTTTTATTCCTGAGAAACTTGAATAGAGCACAGCTCGTTGTGGTGTACTGATCTGGAGAAGAGATGCCTGAAGATGAGCTCGTTTTAGGACAACCTTTGGCTTTTTACTTTTATAAAGGAATCAACAATGTTTTGCCTCAAAGACAGGATTTGGTTGTCTTCTACGTGTGTCTGACCACCTTGTTCTGCAGCATCCAGCTTTTCCGTCCTGACAAACATAAATGTAGAAAGTAGATTTTTAAATAGTGTTAAATTGTTTGCAAGATTTACCTGAGAACGTGCACTCGACGTTCTCAGGTTTAATGCGTTTAAACATTTGAAGTCAAGTTTAAAGGGTAAATATGTCCGAGTTGCTTTGTAAAGTGTAACAGAAAAGAAGAAGTTAGGATGTAGTGATAGTGAGTGAATGATGGCACAGGTCAGTCTCAGATGACATTTATCATCTTTAGTTGAACTCTTCCTTTTCGGTGGTTTTCAAACTTGCAGGTAATGATTATTTCAATTTGATGACTGAAAGGGATAATAACTATACCTATGTAACAAGCTGACATTAATACATAGCCAAGTTGCCAGCTACAAAAATTAGCAAAAAAAGGGCACTTAAAGCTATTGCCACACATGTAGTGGGTACAAGTGAAGTAATGCAAACATGTTGCATATAATATATGTTTTGGTGATAATCAAAACAACAAAAAAGGATGACGTTATGAAAAAGTTAATTTATTTCAGTGATTGTATTCCAAAAAATGAAACTGATATGCTACATTGGGCCCAGGCACACAAGGTGCTGAATCTTTTACGTCTTTTACGATTTTTACTTTGACTGGAAAGTGTTTGGAAAGTGTTTATTGTTTTATATTAGACTTATTATACTGGTCTACTGATCCAACAAAAAAGAAATTACTTCAAGAAAAAATGTTTATATACAAAGTCAGTCCACTGAAATGCATGTCCATGATTATCTGAACTGGCATATGTTTTATGAACACATTTTCCTTCCAGTCAACTGTCTATCAACATGCTGGGATGCATCCAGGTTTAGCTTCTTTTACCAGTTTACCCAGTATGGGGGGAGTCTCAGTCACTGCTGGTGTACAGCTGTCAGCATCAGCAGTCTTCCCATGGTTGTGTAGACCAGAAAAAAAACCCTTTTGTTTTAAAAATTCTTTCATAATTGCACTGAAATTATGAAATAGAGAAAGTTTATAAGCAATAGCAATATTCAGAAATAAATCATTTCTATTGTATGAGTAATGAATATCTATATTATTGTATGTTTCCACTTTTCCACTTGAGTGGCTTTAGTTTTCCAACTGGTTACAAATAAAGACTGGTTTCGTCTCATTATTCTCATCAAAGTGCCTGGAAATTTTGGTTCAGTTTATGTGACTTTTATCGCCATTTTTTATAATTCTGATTTAATATCGAAGCTTTATTTTGATTTTTACATGTAGGATTTTTACTTTGACTGGAAAACAACGATATTCCTCTTAGTGGACCAGGTTTTTCTTTGACTAACATTGTAAATGTATTGTTCAAAATGGTCAGACATCGAGGAGGTAGTTTACTATGAGCTTTGATTGTTTATGTTGACTGAGTACTTTACCTGAAGGTGTCGATGAATCAGACCTTTATAGTTTCTGTATTCATTTCTAATTCTCTCATGACTGAAGTAATATCTACTGTTGCAGTGAAACTGATGCACAGCAGCTCCTTTGTGGATCAACACAGTGCAGATGCATCAAAATAAGAAAAGCAATTCAGTTTTAGAAACTTAGGGTTGCAGTAGTAAATGTGTGCAAGTGCCTGATTTCTTTTGTTTTTTATGTGAATTTAAAAAGAACAGACAGCCCTATTGGGATGTCACTTAGTTTTACTCTACATTGATTCACATGTTTGACTTTTATAAGAACCTCTGATCTTTCTGACGCCTGTGTTTTAATTTATTTATGTTTTGAATAATAGTTTCTGTTGCATCTACTTTTCTCTATCATTTTGGTTTCATGGTTCTTTGTAGCTGCAAGTATTTTTGACTCCTATTTGTTTCTCATAGGAAAGAAATAAATCATATTAATTTATATTTGCTTTGTAAATGAATGTTTTTGAGACACTAACTCCTATGTTTCTGATCGCTTTGTTGAAGCTGTTTTATGGTCATACTGAGTGATTATATGTCAATTTCTTATTTTTCGCCTCCTTTGAGATTTGTTAAGTTTCATTTCTTAATATTTTGTCAGCTTTTCTTTCATCTTAATGAATTTCTTAAATTGAAATGTTCCCAGTGCCTCTGTCTGGTACCGATATGTAATCCAACCATGCACATGTTGTTGGAATATATTTATAGAATTAGTGCCTTAATGTATGTTGTTGTATGTCGATTAAAATCTAGTTAAAGAACCAAACTGTGTTTAATGCATGGGGCCAGTTTGCAGTGTTTCATTCTGAATAATAAAAGGTTAAATGGGTGCCGTATGTTTCTTTTCTGGGTTCTCAGACAGTCTCGACGTGATTTCACCATTTTTCCAAACAATACTAAACCTTCATGTTCCGCAATGGATAGATTCATTTTTCCTTCTGTACACGTAAAACTTTAGTGACTGCCTAAAATAAGCTCCAGTTTTATCAGATATATCTAAAGTAGTGGTTTTTAAACCCTGTTTTTACAGTTCACCACCTTGGTAAATACTAGGGTTCCCAGGATTTTCAAGGAAGTTTCAAAAATATATCTTTAAACGGTATTAACCTTCCAAAAAGCTGCACTTTTGCTGTTAGTCAATAAAATGTTTTTCCAAAAGTATTTGGGTTTTCTTCAAGCTGTTTTTGGAAAATAAGAGTTGAGCTTTAGCTTTGTTTTTTGGTCAGATTCAGGAGAAGTTTTTACCATTTATGCCATCTCCAGGTTTCCTTCTTATTACACCGGGCTCTTTCGTGACCTTTCGGGTGAATAGTCAAAGCGTGGGCTCACCGCTTTTCCATGTTTTCTCCATTTGTGCTTAACCCTCCTGTTATGTTGCGAGTCAAATTGACCCGTTTTAAAATTTTTAATTTTTCAAAAAAATAGTTGGAAGTCTTTTTGCATGAAACTTTTTCTATTTGTCTTAATAGGTGCACTGGACATATAAATGGAAAATGTATTTATTTTACTCATTTGTAACCCGTGCACACGCAAGCCCACTTTCCCACTATTCTCTTTACTTCACTAGGAACCTGCGAGAAAGCAGGTGTTCCTACAACTTATGACGGGAATCTTTTCTGTTCCCATGGACAAACTCCACCCACACAGAGTGACACAGCAGAAGTGGAGGAAAACATGAATACTCTGCATGACGCATTTGTCTTGATTTTAATCAGCGGGTAAATTTGACCCGGAACTGTACGTGTGTCTCAAGTTCAATTCTAAAGATCACGCATTGAAAAAAATATTAAATGTAATATAAACATTTTTTACCAAAGTAAATTATTGTTTTTCTGTGTGTGTCTGGGTTTTTTTTCAGTGGACATAAAAAGTTTTAATTCCATTTTTTAAGTCCAAATGAATAAATGAGCAGGTTGTCGTCATTGACCCTTAATTTCTGAGAAATAAAAAAAAAAACATCATTGCACAAATATAGATTGAAATTAATAATCAGATACAAAAATGTTTTGGAGGAATTTTTTGGTTTCTGACACTGTTGCATGATTAAACACCCCCCGGGTCAAACTGACCCGCGAACATTATTGCTGTACTTCGGAAACGAACATAATAAAAGTTATTTTGTTATGAGAATTTTTCTCTTAACTTGAGAATAATCAAATTCTTTCCAAATTGCAAGTCATTGCCACACCCCAATGTCACATAACGTCATAGTGTCAAAACTGTGACGAACCATGTTTTGCTTTTCTGCCTCCACCTTCACAAAGGTTTGTTGAATAAATACTACTTCTACTATCCACCCACTGCTTGCCTTGAAGCAAAACAGAGGATTAAGGTGATTGGTTTGATGTTGCTGTGTGAAGATAAGTTGAATTAATTTATTACAAAGAGACAATACAGGTCATCTGGAGCTGAACAGGTGAGTGCAGCTACTGGTAAAAATCCACTAATGTATGGAAGTACGTTTTTGCCACTTGAAGAAAAATGAAAGCCGCATTGGGAACTTTCAAAGTTCCCAATGCGACCGCAGTGGTGACTGACATTGTGTTTTAATGCCGGGTTTGTTTGGCACGAATGAGCTTCCGTACAGAGTCCAATAAAAATCGTCAAAAGCGGACTGTAAAACAAAAAACCCCACTTTAGATCCGGGAGGATCGTTGTTGTTGCTCATAAAGTTGGTATTTATGAGCAATGAGGTAGCCGCAGTAAGAGGAAGGTGACGGCAGGTTAAAGCTGTAGAGGAAAGGACGGAGAGACAATGACCCAACAGACGCAGCGCGGGGCGGGAACCGCGCACCTTCCGCTGACCCCAGATAACCCTAAGCCTAACCCTACCTGACGAGAAGGACAGTATAACAGCTACTGAAACCGCGAGGCAAGCAAATACGGTCAAACTGTGCAGGTCTACAGCAGCTCTAAATTTAGGAAGATTAAGAAAAATGAACTTAAAATAATAATAATAAAAATAATTTTAAAAAAACCTAAACAAAACAAATACATAAAAATACTGCGCTAAAACAGCAACTTTAACTTCACATTTTAATCACGTCTCCATATCCCAAACTTCTTCCACCTACAGAGCAACGCGCCTCCTGCAGCGGACGTGGCCCCGCCTGCTGCTCACCCCGCCCATCCACCGGCTCCTCGGGTCCAGGTCCAGTACCAGTTCACCCAGTCCAGAGGAGGAGAGCTGCTGGGAGCCATCAGTTAAATAACACGCTCAAGGTAGGAATTTATTGCTATTAAAATGAATGAATAGATAATGTATTGAAAATGTTTCTTTAACACTGTAATGTAATAGTAGGACGATACATTTTTCTATTTGGGCAAAACTCTGGAGGATTACTTTTTTATTTTATTTTATTTTATTATAATGAATCCCTCTCAAAAAATTCCCCCAGTGTTGAAGTTGCAAACGCATAGGCTACTTTAAAATGCTAAATATTTACGATGAAAGGACAAAATATAAACTTTCAAGAACCACAGAATACAGCAGGACGCAGAGCACTTGTGCTTGTTTTAAAAAAGCAAGAGGAAGTATTGAGCATGGCTTCATTTCTGTTTGTTAACACGTGTCTCAGTCCAGGCAACGGCACAACGTCCCACAGATCACGAGGCGTCACATATGCGCTTCAGCTGAAATCTCTGAAAAGTTCTCCAGGAGACACTGAGGGACACTTTTCAGACAAGACCAAACATCTAATGATGAGCAAAGAGGCATGGGGAATTTTACACCTCCAGTTTGTTTTTCTTTTTAAATCCAGTGATTTTGACAAGAACATTGTGTTTCTTTATCTTTATTCATTTATGTTTTTCCTCCCATTTTCTCTTAATTTACAGTTCTGTTAGTGGCTGTAATTAATTGCTCATTTAAAGACGCTAAAACAAAGAAGTCCTGTTAGGTTTTTTTCCCCCTTAAGACGCGTTACTAAAGGCATCAAACGCAACAAGTATTTGATGAAACACGTCAGGGAGGATAAGCTGTGATATGACAGGTGTGTGCGGAATGTATTTTAGTCATATCCCTTTGTTTCACAAAGCCATGCAACACTATTCCTGGTTTGTTTAAAACACATATTTATTCTACATTTCCTGATACTTTGCCCCAGGTTTTCTTGATTGATTTATGGCTTCACCTGTACTTCCTCATATTCTGCTGAAGCCAATTCTCACTTTATTGTTCAGGTAGAGCCATAAAGTCAACGCTGCCAGTTGCTTTATTTTTTCTGTCTGAAAGGAGCAGGGCCTTCTTAATTAGCTTTTGTTTAGGATCTGCGTCTCAATCATTTAAAATACTTTGCACATTTTTGTTTGCAATTCCCCACAATGAAGCAAGCGACGTGGATTAATCAGCCCCATTAAATAAAACACAGTCAGACGTATCTTTTCGAAATAACCTTTCAACAGGCATTTCTTGCGACTTTCATTTAAACCCTTCTGCTTTAAAATTGTACTTTTGGGAGTTTGGTGTAATATTCCGATATTAAATGTTGTGTTTTTCACGAATTACAGAAATAAAAGCGAGAAAACATCAATCAGTGTTTAAAAATATCTAAATAATGTGTTTCACTTAGTGAACTGAGTTACTGAAATAAATACATTTTTCAACAATATTCTAATTTTTAAATGGGGGAGTGTATTATCAACCTAAGTCTCATATTAAAATCTGTTCAATGGTTAAACTGCTGTATTCAGTGATTCTGAAATTAACACTTTCTAAAAAAAAATAATAATAAAAAAAAATCTTCAGTTGAAACTGAATGATTATGTTGAATCTTGTCGATAATTAACGGCGCTGATATCAGTGGGGATTAGTAAAGAAGCAAGGCAAACCAAAACAAACAAACCACAACTTCCAACAGGATCTAAAAATCGATGCCAGAGGAGAGATAAAATGTTGACTCATTTAAATCTGTGGAGAGTCTATAGCGAAAGCACACAGGAAGTGTTCGGATCCTGGGCTGTCTGGTTGGGTTTTGCTTATTTCTGCGTTCCCCCTTTAATTCAGATCAGCTATGTATTTGTTTCACTTTAGTTCAGCCACTTCTTGGTCATTATAGTTTTGTTATTTTGTGTTATTTTCTTATTTCGGTCAGATCAATCTTGTGCCTGTTTTCCTGATCTTCTTCGTGATTCTCGTTATGTCTATTTTTGGTTTAAATGTATTCTTTGTTAGTCTAGTTAATTTTACTGTGAAGTTTTATAACCATTTGCTGTCATTCAGATCATTATCATGGTGATTTATTTATTATTTTTCATTTTGATTGTTATTCGTTTGAGAGGACCATCAGTCCTGAAAAACAACTGTAATTACATGTAAATGTCAAATGACGGTGAACCTTTAAATACAGCCAAATACTGTAAAATCACATCTGGTGTCAGACACACACTGACCATCAGGTGGCAGCAAAATGCTCCCAATAAAACCCCAACTGTGTGTAGAAAATTCACCCACAGCTGTGAATTAAGACATAAAGATTTATAATGAAGGCCAAAAACACCAGCAGGTGGATCAGGGATGAAGTTTAGAAAAGTTTAAAGTAGTCTATCTTTAAGAAATATAAACAATGACGAGGCAATATATTGGTATTTTTTTAAAAATAGATATTGACTTATTCCATATGTGAGGATTAACTGACAGTATTTCCAACATTGGATATAAAACTGATTTTCAGCAGCTGATAGAGCTGATTTTACAAACATATACGTGCTTTATTATAAACACAGGGGGAACATTTATTACCAAATATTCCAAAAACAACACTTTAAAGCTCAAGATTTGTAGCTTGTCTCTCTCTTAAGGCACTTCCTAGAGGTTGATAAAGAGCAGGACCTCTCTGTAATTTCTGTCAAAAGCCATCATATTTGATTTTTAAGAACAGTACCAATATCTCTCTTTTTTCTGTTTGCCTTTTTTCCTGAAGAAAAGTCGCCTCAAACCCTTGGAAGCTGATCAACTTCAACGTGAATCATTTGAGTTCGTCTCCACAGACTGAATAGCAATGCTGATGTTCTCCTGCACTAGAAGCTGACAGTGATCTCCAGACATGACACCCTTCTTAAGAGTGAACTTCAACGCTGTGTTTTTCCTGGTGCTCCTGCAGGGGGCAGCACTGGTGATGTTCTGCAACTGGTACTATGAACTCAGCCCTAGTGACTCTCCTTCTGCTGACCGCAAAGTTCACGTTTTGCTGCTGTCGTCGTGGCGATCGGGCTCATCCTTCCTGGGCCAGGTGTTTGGCCAGCACCCATATGTTTTCTATCTCATGGAGCCCGCGTGGCACGCGTGGAGCACAATGAAAACTGCTGGTGCGAGCACTCTCCGGATGGCTGTGAGGGATCTAATGCGGAGCGTGTTCCAGTGTGACTTCTCAGTGATGGATTCCTACATGCCAGAAGATCGCAAGACCTCCTCCTTCTTTATGTGGTATCAGAGTCGGGCACTGTGCTCGCCGCCAGTCTGCTCCATCACACCATTTGGTCAGATAAGCAACGTGGAAGAGTGCCAAAAGGAATGCGAGGGTCTAGATTTTGAGAAGGTGACAAATTCCTGCCAAATTTACAGCCACGTGGTTTTAAAAGAAACTAGATTTTTTGAGCTGGAATCCCTTTACCCTCTTTTCCAAGACCCCAATCTTGACCTACGCATAGTTCATCTTATCCGAGATCCTCGGGCCGTGTACAGGTCCAGAGATGAGTCAGCTTTATCCTTTGTGATGGACAACGCCATCGTCTTGGAGCAGAGAGCTGCACCAGAAGACGAGGAGCAGTTTCAGGTCATGAAGAAAATCTGCCAGAGTCACATCCGGATCAACAAAACAGCCACCCAGGACCCTCCTGCATTCCTCAAGGGTCGCTACAAGCTGGTTCGCTATGAAGATGTGACACGCTACCCGCTTCAGGAGATCAGGGATATTTATGACTTTGTAGGTTTAGAGATGACCAAAGAGATGCAGGATTGGATAGTTAAGATGACCCACGGAAGGGGGACAGGCAGCGTGAACAATGCTTTCGAGGTTATCTCCAGAAACGCTGCCCAAGTGTCCCAGGCTTGGCGCACCACGCTGCCGTACGACAAGATCAAACGCATTCAGGAAGAGTGTAAAGAGGCCATGTCAATGCTTCGCTACAAGGCAGTTAACAGTGAAGAGGAGCAGAAGAGACTTGACATAGATCTGTACATGCCAGAAGGACCGAAAAGCTTTACTTGGGCATAGGGTAAATTACGGAGCCGTTAAGACGTTCAAGGATCTACCGGGTGCTTCAGATTCCTCTGGAGATGACAAGCATGGACAATGCAACGCAGATTTGTTTTGATTTGTAATATTGCACATTGCACAAAATGGCATCATAATCACTTCTATAGTAAGATTTACTGTCTTACAGACCTCACACTGATTATTTGTTCAAGAAATTTAACCAAAGTAGGTGAGCTTTATTAAGAGCTAATGAGACATTTTTAGAAATGAGTGATTAATTAAATCCCATCTCCTGTTGGAACAAAGCATTCTTTACAAAACATTTGAATAGATGGTAGATTTTTTTTTGTCCACTATTTCTTTTCATACATAGCATTTTAATCCATCCTGAGCATTGCTATGAAATAGACAACAAGAGTTTAGCACAGTGTTTGATTGTGTTACAGATCTTTAGGAAGTGCCTCTATTTCTGTTTATTAGCCTGAGCCACCATTTTGTCCTTTATTTGTACTTCTATGTTATACCTATATCATGGCATGTGAGGACGTTATCATTGTGATTAATTATTTACATGAATTATGCATATTTTTATTATGCATATTTTTATCACGGGTGCTTGCACAACATGGGAGTTAAGAGAAACTGAGCCGCTGACAACTGTTTTTATAGGAATGTGAGCACTGTTGCCTAGCAGCAAGAATATCTGCGTGGAGTTTGCATGTTCTCTCTCTGCATGGTGGGTTCTCTCTGGGTTCTCTCCCACAGTCCAGTAACATGACTGTCAGGCTGACCCCATTAAAACACAATGTCAGTCACAATTGTGGTCACATTAGGAACTTTGAAAGTTGAAAATGTGATTGAAGAGCCTATAACTTTTCAGAAGCTTGTTCTCATGTATCATAATTAGGTCTTTTAAAGTCAGTATTGTGGCCCATTTGACCCCATTGACCGGCGGAGTTAGGCACCAGCAGCCCAGACGACCCCAATGGGATAAGCTTGTAAAATGGCGTCGGTGGATGGATTATCATAATGCAATAAGATTTTGTCTTCATCACTTTGGCTCATTTCAGGCAGACTGCGATTTCCAATTGGTGTTTTTAAATTCTAGTAGAGTTTTAGTTTTGTAAGGTTGCCAAGTAAACTGAGAAAATGTTTCCCCTCACACGATAAATATGTGCAGAAATGTTTGTTTTATGAATGAAGCCCTTTTCTGATTTTCACTGAATGGGCTGACTGAATTATTCTGTTTACGAAGGTGTCTTCTGTTGTGGATTAAAGTATTTATATTAGAATGTGCAATTTTCAGGAAGTATTAGTATTATTATTATTGCTATTATTATTATTTTATGCTTGTTTTATCTGAATCAAAATAAAGCAAATTGTCTTCAGAAACTCTTCAGATTGTATCTGAACAATCTGAAGATTGTTCAGATCTGAAGATTGTTCAGAAGATTGTTGTTTAAACAGGACTTGTTGAAACAGTCGCTCAACTATGAGATGCAAATGTTTTTCCAAAAAACAAAAAAATAATTCAGTCCTAAAGCGTGGCTACTTTGAATGAACAAATTCTTAAATTGCGATTTGTGAGTACATGAATTAAGGTAATTAGTAATTTAACTGTCTTTTTGTGTGTTTGTTTTGCTTTTACTTGAATGAACCAGTAGCAGATGGTAGATGTAGAACCTTCATGGAGTCTGTAGATGTATTAAATAAAATGTATTTTAATTTAATTTGTGTTGTGAATTCAGTTGCATCTGAACTCACGTTCAACATTAAAGCTGATGAGCTACAGAGGCAAAAAACCAGTCCGAGTGTCCATCCTGTTAGTTAAAAACAATCAGCTGAGACTATAATTGTCGCAGGTCAACTAAAAAGAATACAATTTTTTTTTTAAAAACAACATTTATTTTGGTATTATTGTGACAGATTTCTTCTGCCTAGATAATATGATGTGCCCTGGTTTGACAGATGCACCATCTCACAAAACTCTCAAACTGGTTTCCTGGAGATGACGATGTGTTTATTGTCTAGTTTACCACCTTGTCTCCAGTTACTGGATTTCAGTTCAGCGGAACGTCTTTGGGACGGTGGACTGAGGGATTCACATCAAGTGTAGTTGACGATTCTGCAGGAACTGCATGATGGACCAGAATCCCTGAGGAATGCTTCCTTGTCGAATCAGTACATTAAAAAAAAAAATTTAAAAATCAAAGCAGTTCTGAAAGCCAAAGAGGTTAAACAAGATGCCTTCAAAGTTAGCTTAACAAACTGACCGGTGCATTATTTTCCTCATTTTACGAAATATTAATTTTCTACATTTGCCAGTAAGTGTACATTCCTCTAATCATCCAGATGCCTACATACATCCACAGCATGGTGCTGTGTAGGGATGGAGCTACCTACAGTTCCTCTGACGTCACTTACCCGCAAATGACCAGTAACGGTCTTTGCAGTGTGTGCGGCCCAGTGGTCAAATAGTTGTTAGCTGACTGATGAGAAAAGAGGCTGGAAGTCCCTGTTGTCGAAGTCACTCCAAAACTCGGCATGCTGAGGTGAGTGAAACCTCGATAGCGTCTGCTTAGAGCAACAACAGATTAGGTAATATTATCCGCTTAATACAGAGTCATTTAAGCTGTTACTACAGTATGTCTTGACATATAGTAGACATTTAAAAGAAAAACTCTGACATGGCTTGGCTGGTGATCACATGTGTGCTGCAGCATCAGCTGTAGAAACGTTGTTCTTATTCCATTAAAACCACAGGAATGCAACGCAGAATCCCACAAGGTGACGCTCATAAATACCAACTTATTTATGAGTTACAGTGGATTGAATTCACAATTTACTGAAAATAAAATGTTCTCTATAAATAAATCAAATCACATTTTCTTTGTATAGCACATTTCAGCAGCAAGGCATTTCAAAGTGCTTTACATCATAAACACAAAAACACAAAGTCATGCAACATAGAATCAACAATCAAACACTACATTAAGTCAATGCAAATAAAACATTTTTAATATTTAACCTACAAAACTCAGTTAAATGTGAGTTTAATACAGAAGAAGTCTTT
Organism: Poeciliopsis paucimaculata; assembly: GCA_903067055.1. Classification (NCBI taxonomy): domain Eukaryota; kingdom Metazoa; phylum Chordata; class Actinopteri; order Cyprinodontiformes; family Poeciliidae; genus Poeciliopsis; species Poeciliopsis paucimaculata. Next base: position 160,510 of record CAEGAD010094440.1, on the reverse strand, counting down.
ATGCTGTGAAAAAATGATTAGGAAACATTTCTTCCTTCTTGATTTTTGTGTGATATTTATTTCTCCTCAATTTTTTTTTTTTTTAACTTTAAATACCAGAATTTTCAGATAAACTTGTCTGATAAAATTGGTGAAAATGTTTGATTGAAACATTTTCACCAATTAAATTAGAGGGGTTTTTTTTTATTAGTCATAGTAATTGAGAAGCACTTTATACAGCAAAGTATACACTATTTTCCTCTTATTAGGGTGAACTTTGTGTTGAATGCTGATATGCCTGCTTGGCTTATCAGCTGTTGTGTTGACATTCCCAGAGGAATGTCAACACCGAGAGGTTTAAAGATTAGATATGAAAATTAAACTTAAACATAATTAAACTTAAAGACTGCCTTAAAAAGGCGGTCTTTTGACTAAAACCATCACCTGCCACAGATAAGGATTTTATGTGTACTTTATCCTGTTTGCTTATTAATTTACTTTGCAGCTCCTTTGTGTGCATGTGGTGATGAGCCAAGCCTCACATCCTGCTGGCAGTACTTTCCCAACAGCCTCTCCCAGTTAAACCAGTGTGCCCAAAGACATCAGAGGTAAGAACTTGTTCTCATTGTGACGCTTTTGAAAATTTCTTCTTTAATAAATGAGGGGGTTTTATTTTTCGTATTTAACAGCTATTTAACCAGGTGAGTCATTAAGAACAGATTATTTGGATTAACGACCTTCACTTTTACACCGAGCAACACATTTCAGTTTATTACTAACTAAAAGTGATCGTCCTTGTAGCAAGTGGGAGGTATTTCACCATAATTAGCAAGAAGATAAAAAAAAAAAAAAAAAAAAACTTAAAAAAATCTGAAGATTTTGAATCTTGTAGCAGGAAATCCGGTTTCAATCAAATATTTCCAGCTGCAGCTCTTAAAATTTTGTGCAGCTTTTAACATTTGAAAGTATCCAAACACGCCACTGGTTTTGTGTTGTCTGGTTTTCTGCTCTCTCGTCCTTACTGACACACAGTCCAATCGGAAGCTCAGAGGCCAACTTTGACATCATTTGGGGCAAACGGTTGGTTCCAAAAATACGAGAACATGAACGATGCTCTCACGTTGATGTGGACCGAAATCTCAGGAAATGCTTCAGACACATTGTTGAACAAAAGCAGTACGCAACAAAGCGGCCTGTTCAGTCGAGGACTTTCCTAACAGCTACCTGAATCTGAATTATTTGATATTTGTGCTCTGCAAGCAGTGAAAAAAAAGGGCGAATATTTAGCCTTGCGCTGTCACAAGCTTTCCTTGACTACACAGGTGATGGCTCCGTCCTCACATCCGGAATCCGTCTGAATTTAACTATTTATCTACACGTCTTTTGCTCACTGAGTGTTTTTCTCTGTTCTAGACCACTTTCTGTAAACAGAAGAGGCAGTTATGAGTGAAAATACCAGCAAATCAGCAGTTTCTGATATTGTTCATCTGGCCACACAAGCATGGCGCATTCAAAGTAATTTAAATCCTATTTGTTTCAACCTCTCTTTAATCTTCTGCACGTAGTTTTTATTTTGATGAAACTGTCTGGGACTGTCTGGAAAGGTTCACCAGCGTCTCTATTTTCTTAGACGATTTCGATTGTTTCTAAAATGATAATGTTGATCTTTTATAGGGCAACCGTCGAGTCTGTTCTTAGATACAGCGTTATTGGTTGGTTGGAAATCTTACTGTTAAATTAAAAACTCAAATTCAAAGTCTGGTGAAGATGGCAAGCAAGATTATCAACTCTCCGGATCTATTGTCTCCACAGCACCTGTTTGAGCAGGCTAACCATCAGGCAAGTGTGCTCGCATCAGAATATGTTCTTATGAACTCTGAGAGAAGGTTCAGGGTTCCCCTGTGCAAATATAACCGTCTGAAACATTCATTTGTACCACTCCCCATGAACCTGATAAATGTCAGACTTGCGGGGTCTGGACAGTAACAAGTGGACCAGATGATGACCAAGAGTAGTATTTAGAGGATGTCTTGTATGTGAATGGAAATGGGGATGGGGATGTACTGCTGAGCTGATACTTTGCTTTTAGTTTTTTTATGCTCTTATGTATTTTATTTATGGTCACTGCCCCTTTGAAGGGGTTTTTTTATTGTTGTATTGCAGTTTTGCCCCTGCTTCCAAGATAAATTTCTCCTATGGGAGGCTAATAAAAATGATCTATCTATCTATCCAACTCGTTGCAATTGAACATGTAGAATTTGTTTTAACAAGCAACTGATGAATTTCCAACTTCTATTTTTTTTTTTTTTTTTTTTGCAGAGGAAATACATGGCTGACATGGACTTCAGACTTTGAAGCCTAAAGAATCATAAAATTCATCATGATTCTGCGTTGCAGAGTCAGCACTTTAATTCTCCTCAGCGTCCTGCAGGGGGCAGCAGTGTTGCTGTTCTATGACTGGTACATCAGGATCAGCCCCGGCCACGCTCCTCCCCCTGAAGGCCGCAAGGTCCACGTTTTGCTGCTGTCGTCGTGGAGATCTGGTTCGTCCTTCCTGGGTCAGGCGTTCAGTCAGCACCCATCTGTTTTCTACCTCATGGAGCCCGGGTGGCACGTGTGGGCCAGCAATCACAGATCCGGTGCAAAGAGTCTCCGAGTGCCTGTGAGGGAAACGCTGTGGGGTTTATACAAGTGCGACTTCTCACCGATCAGAGGCTACCTGCCAGGAAACCCTGGTCTGGCCTCCTTTTTCATGTGGACCCGGAGTCGGGCGCTGTGCTCGCCGCCGGCCTGTCCCGTCAGAGCAGCCAATGAGAGTCAGTGCAACCAGGCGTGTCACTCTGTGAGCCTGGACAAAGTGCAGGACGCCTGCGCGACGTACACTCATGTGGTTTTAAAAGAAACTCGCTTCTTTGAGATGGAGTCCCTCTATCCCCTTCTGCAGGACCCCGACCTGGACCTCCGAGTGGTTCATCTGGTCCGGGACCCTCGGGCGGTGATGCGCTCCAGGGAGGAGTCGGCCTACCTCCTCGACAGAGACGGCGTTATGGTTCTGGAGCACAGGAACGTGTCCGCGGCAGACAGGCAGTACGAAGTCATGCGTGAAATCTGCCGCAGCCACCTGGACATTTATGAGAGGGCGGTCTTGGACCCGCCTCCGTTTCTGGAGGGTCGCTACAAACTGGTTCGCTACGAAGACGTGGCACGAAACCCACTAACAGAGTTGAACAGTGTTTATGAGTTTGTAGGTTTAAAGATGACCCCCGAGGTGGAGGAATGGATCCAAAAAGATGACGCACGGACCGGGGAAAGGCGAGAACGAGGCTTTTAGAGTCACCTCCAGGGACGCAGCTCAAGTGTCGCAGGCTTGGCGCAACTTGCTGAAGTACAGCACGGTGCGGCGCGTTCAGGAGCTGTGCAAAGGCGCCATGTTGCTGCTTGGCTACAGGATGGTAGACAGCGAAGAAGAACAGACGAGACTCGATATTGACCTGTTAGACCCTGGGCACCCATAAAGAGTTCAGCTTCCAAGTTAGACCAGGAAAAAAAAACTAAGGGTGCAGCGATTTATCGGCCTGCCGATTTATCTGTGCCGATTTCCTTCATTTTTTGGAGTTCGGCTGATTTTTGCATGTAAAGCCGATCTTATCCGCCTATGCTATCAACCTCGGCAAAGGTCTAAAAATCAACCACTGTGCTTGGTTTTACCGACCCTAACCCTACCTGGCCAACTAGGTCATGTCTGCACATTTACAGTGAACAATAGTCACCCCATTGTTGCCGATTCAGCAACTTTCTTGATATATTGAGCAACATTTCAGACAAAAAATGGTATCGGCCAAAATCGGAATAGGTAAGTTGGGCTTTTTAAAAGATCAGTATTCGGCCATCGGCCAGAAAACAGCAATCGGTGCACCCCTAAAAAAAGATGATCAAAAACAAACCTGATTCCTGTTAGGTTAGAAAGGATGGAAGTCACAGAAAAAGATGCAGTTATTCATACTTGATAACATGTTGAGAGGTTGAATCCTGTAATAAACACACAAGTAAACTGATCAAATCAGCACATTTCTAACTTTAGTGTGAGGTTTATTAGGAATTAGAACAAATTTAGAATCCAGAAGAAATGGGATTCTTTTAGCTTTTTCCCATAAAACAAACTCCATTAATTAAAGAAGCGAGATAAAAATACTAATAATGCTCTTTCATATAAGCAAAAAAAATCCCCTGCAGATTATGTTTCAAACCGAAACATGTACCAGATCTGTTCTTAATCCACCAAAAGCAGAGAAAAAGAGCATTAATATGTGCATGAAAGTAGCAACATATAAACAGTTGCAGCAGGACTGGATGGATGCAATGTTTGTCAGTATATTATGTTTCAAGCTTTGTGCATGCAGATCTCAGCGGATGAGATGTTAAAACTCACTAAAGGGTGGAGACTCTGCGATGAAGAAAATATGAAGACCTGCATTGACAGTCAGTGGATTCTATAACAAGATGTAAAAATACTTGATACATGGTCTTAGCTCATCACTGCAGAATTTGAATTTTGTTTAATTATTTATTTTGGGAAAATATAACTAATATTCTGCATGACCTGGCCGGTGACTGTTGCATGTCGACAATGATTTTAATCTCTGTTCTTGTTCTATACCCTCAACCTGTGAAATTTTTCCCTATAACGACACATTTACACGACAGACTGAAATAGTTGTGCGTATTAATGTGTCCATTTTAAATACAAAAAGAAAAAGTCAGAAGAATTTATTCATTTTAATCCATAAAATCATCACATTTACTAACAATATTTTAATCAACTCCTCACTAATATTACTAATAATAACCTTGCATGTTTCATGTTTGCATGCCGTGTAGAAATATAAATCCCATTAAAAACAAAGATAGGGATGTTATTCTTTTATTTTTTAACACAATCTAATCAAGAAGACTAACAACTTCCTTGCAGCTTTGGTTTCTGTCCTGCTTTGAACCGGGACACACAACGGCTTCAAATTGATATTTTAAATTGATATTTTAAATCCTGCAGCTGCTCTGCGTGGAAATTGGTAATTAAATAATTGACATTCTGGCGCCACCTGCTGGTAGAATTAGTTTTCCTAAGCGAGACCCGAGAGCTGTTTTGCATACTTAGTTTGTAGGTGTGCAGGTAAAAATGTACGATTTGTTTCTGTGTTTCTTTTATTTTTAATTAATTAATTTATTTATGTACATTCTTTTGGACCCTCAGCAGTTTTGAATTAGTGATTTTGGCCCAAGTGACAAAAAGTTTGGAATCCAGAGCCACGTAAAAATCCATAATTGTTGTAACGATGGTTAATAACATGCATAGGAAAAATAATAATCACAACTAGCTACTATTATAGTAGCACCTGTGAGTGAAAAATGGCCAAAAATGACTAATAGGGATGTTTTAAAAACATCAAGTTATTAGTAACTTGATGTTTGACATTATGGACAAACTATGTCTTAAAAATATATCCATCAAAAATAAATGTACCAGTGACAAAAACAGATCTTTGGTGCTCGATTATTTATTGTTATTGGTGAAGGTTTTCTATGGGGGTTTTAAAAGGCACATAACATTCAAAACCTCTATTTATCCTTAAGAAGTTTTAAATATATATATTTTTTCATAATAGTCCCAAATTACCTTTAGGTACAGTATAAATTTGTGAGACACAGTTATTACTCCAGTAATACCACATTAAATGTTGCATTGTTGGAGGTTTAGCTGTCATATTTTACTCTCAACTCTGTGCAGATGAATGTTGTGAATAAGAAAAGGTTTAATCCTAATTCTGTAAAGCTCTGACAGGTTGTAAATTCTGGGTACATTTTTACTTGCCGTATTGTTTTCCGTTATGTTTTACATATTTATTTCAAACTAAATGTTGCGGTCTGCGTCCCTCTGACTTCTTATTCAGCCTTTGACTCCAAACTCAACCTGTATATTTTGAATGCACTGTTACAGCAGCTTGTTTTCTTTTTTAATATCCGTTTTCATTTCCTTATGCTGAAATCATGTCGGTACTTTTTTTCTTTCTTCTTCCTTTGAAGATACTTTTCATGTGCTGTATAATTTATGGTGTAAATGGACTATTTTTCAATGTGTAGGAGGAGAAATAAATATTCCTTCTGAGAGCATTTTAAAGACAAAACAGAAAATGTGATCGGATTCAATGCTGATGCTAAAATCTAGATTTTCTTTTCATGAAAATGACCTCAGGCATTAAAACTGGCACATAACTGGTTCATATTTCAGTAAATTTGTGAATATTCTGCCTATATGTATTGCGAGAACTAAAGTTGAAAACAATTGAAGAAAATATGTTGACACAAAATATTATGGTAACCTTGGAAGGAGCTTTTTCATAAAGTATTTTATGGGAGCTTCTCAAGGAGCAGACTGAAGCTGTAACCCAAAGTTCACATTTCTCGTGCCAAGAGACAACATAAGAAAGGTCTTGTGTGGACAGAAGAAAAAAAAAAAGAACATGCCCAAAGCCCCGTTTAAGTAAGAAGTAAATTCTGCATTTCATGTAATTCAGTGTCATAAGGTCTGGAGGAAAAGTGAGAGAGAAACAGGATCCACGTTGCTTGCAATCCTATCAGACGTTTCCGCAGTCAATGATGCGGACGTAAAAGGATCAATGCCTATATGTATTGCGAGAACTAAAGTTGAAAACTTTATAATTTGTGCATAAAAATTTGTGCATTTTTATGCACAAATTATCCAGTGCATAAAAATGAGCATGCTTTCCAAAAGTGTTTTTTCTATTTAAAACATTTTGTTTACATGATTTTTTTTTTTTTTTTTAAATCATGTTAAACATTTAAACAGGTTTTAAATATTTCATTCTATTTATAAGTGCATATTTGTAAACTATTCAACTTTTTCCAAATGCTTCACATTTGTCGACATGCACCTTGTATTTTTGACTTTGTTCAAGAAATAAAAACTGATCAGAATCATCGTTGTTGTTGACTTGGAACAATTATCAGTCTATGTGACAATAAAGTCCTTTGTAGTGGCCAGACAGTTTGCTCCACCGTGCATTTGCTACGTGTTTGTCGTGACAACATAACCTAAGCTTGTCATGCAATACGCCTGGCTTAAAGGACTCAGTCAAATGAGATGTCAGGTCATTTGACTGTATGAAGGTTTGTAGTTGTCAGAAATGCCGCAAAAACATGATTGGTTTATAAAGGGCCTTTGGGGCGTCTGAGCAGTTTTGGTGATAATCCAAGGTCCTTCTTAGTTGACCCCCATCTGAACACCAGCGAAACCAGCAGATCTATGTCGAGTCTCTTCTGCTCTTTTTCGCTGTCAACTGTCCGGTAGCCGAGCAGCGACATGGCCCGTTTGCACAGGTCCTGAATGCGTTTGACCTTGCTGTGTTGCAGCACGGTGCGCCACGCCTGCGACACCTCGGTGGCATTCCTGGAGGTGATCTGGAAAGCCTCTTTCTTGTTGCCTTTCCCTTTTCCGTGGGTCACCTTGTAGATCCATTCCTCCATTTGTCTAGTCATCTTCAAGCCTACAAACTTATAAATGTCGTTCATCTCCTGCAGTGGGTTGCGCGTCACGTCTTCATACCGAATCATTTTGTAGCGACCTTTCAGAAATGGAGGCGTCTTCTGGATTGCTCTTTCATTGATGCGTATGTGGCTTCTGCAGATCTCCTGCATCACTTCGTAGTTCATCTCAGCCGCTGGCACGTTTCGGTGCTCCAGAACGATGGCGTTGTCCCTCCTCAACACTTTGGCTGTCTCCTCTCTCGACCTTATCACGGCCCGCGGGTCTCGAACAAGATGAACGATGCGGAGGTCCAGGTTTGGGTCTTGCAGAACTGGATAAAGGGATTCCAGCTCAAAAAATCGCACTTCTTTAATGACAAGATGAGAGTATGCGCGACAGGTTTCCTCCACTTTCTTCAAGTCCTGAGCATGGCATATCTGGCGGCACTGAGTCTCATTGGTGGCCGTAATGGGACAGGACGGAGGCGAGCACAGTGCCCGACTGTGAGTCCACATGAACATGGAGGACACGCTGGGTTTCTCTGAAAGGTAGGAACCCATCACAGAAAAGTCACACCGGTATAAATGCTGCAAGAGATTGCTCACTGCTATTCGGTGAGCCTGCGCGCCAGATTTCCACTTTTTGGTCCAAACATGCCAAGCGGGCTCTGAGAGGTAGAAAACGGATGGGTGCAGACTGAAAACCTGACCCAGAAAGGATGAACCCGACCTCCACGAGGACAGCAGCAGAACCTGAACTTTGGGGCCTGCGGGAGCGAAGTTGCAGGGGTCGAACTGAACGAACCAGCTGCACAGGAGAACCACCGCCACCCCGTGCACGATAATCAGGTTATTCACGGTTCTGGGGTTGAATCTGTTGTGGCGACCCATCGCTGCAGCTTAATTTCAGGTCTCAGTTGATCTGAGGTCGCCGTGTTTTCTGTGAAAGAAAAAAAGACAAAAGAAAAGCATGACAAACTGGTTCTTTTTCTTAAGGCACCGGCTTAAGAAAGCTCCTAGGTGAGCGACCAGACAAAGTGCAGCCCGAAGACCCCAGTGATGAATGGCAACTTTGGATTTCGCGTTCCCTCGCCCGGACGCGGGCCACCAGGAACCAGTTGAGGTGGCTCGGGCATCTGGTCAGGATGCCTCCTGGACGCCTCCCTGGTGAGGTGTTCCGGGCACGTCCCACCGGGAGGAGACCCAGGACACGCTGGAGGGACTATGTCTCTCGGCTGGCCTGGGAACGCCTCGAGATTCCCCCGGAGGAGCTGGAAGAAGTGGCTGGGGAGAGGGAAGTCTGGAGCTCCCTTCTTAAGCTGCTACCCCCGCGACCCGACCCCAGATAAGCGGTAGATGATGGATGGATGGATGGAAGCTGATCTTTAATATCCATTTTGATGATACAGAGAAATGAAAGGTATTTACATAATCAGTAAACCCTAATAGCTAATAGCTAGCATTTTTTTCAGGTGAGGAATAAATTAGGACATTTGTTACTACTTACAAAGCCTGACATTACATTGTTATTAGCATATATAAGAAGGTTTGCACTGCAGACATTTATTGGTGCTCCTGACTGTTGAAGTGAGTGTGATCATCACAACACTTGCCTGAGGCCTCCAGGAAAAAGAAGGCCAGCAGCTCCTGAGTCTGGTCTGGAGTCTGAGAAGGTCTAAAATGAATTTTAAATCCACAGTAGGAAAAACAGCAGATGCGTCCAGGTCCGGCTGTCCAAGCACGTTCAACCCTGAAAGCAACAGAAAGATGCCTTAAAAAAAAAAGCCACAGGACCAACAGCACGTCGTTGTCGTCTCCAACTGATACCTCTATGGGAAATGCATGAACTGGAGAAAATCTGCAGCTGGACGACTGAATGCGTTGCTTCAGCAGCTTTATGGAAAATGATGCGTTTCGTGTCTACAACAGCTCACTGTGTTGTCTGAATTATTTGGAATTGTGTTACACGCCGACTCAGCAGATTTGCTTAATTATAATTATAGGTGTAACATTTCAAACCTGTAAGGCCAGTTTCCTCCTGACTTCCTCCACGTGTTTTACAAGTGCATTGGAATATAATTATGTAAAATCGATTTAATTAGTGTTGATGTTTATTTTTTGCTTGTTTTTTTCCCCCCACGTCTCCTGTTTTTTAAAATTTATTATTATTATTATAGCACAATATTTACAGACTAATCTCATAAATGTCAAACGCAGAGCTCTTTATTGACAAAATATAAGCTGCAGTTTTATTTTTTCTTTAGCTTCAGGGCGCAAACATCAATTATCTGATCAAAGAGTCTGATTAATAGTTTTTTCTTGTTTATCTGTGTTTACATTTGATATTCTTAATCTTAATTGGTTAAAATGTCCATCTGGGCCGCAGTTTATCAGAGCGGAGTTTAGAACAGTTTATTTTATTTATGTAGGACAAAAGAAAAGCAGGGACATTAAAACGCTTTCCTTTAACTTCTTAGCATCCAGAGACTCTCCACAACAGGTGTTCTGTTCATCTGTGCTTCCCTTAAATCCGTCCTACCTTGTGGGTAAAGCGCATGCGCACATCGATGCTACGTCACATATTGCTTACTACTCAGCAGATGTCTTATAAATAGTAACGTTATGGAGGGGGAACGGATTATTTCAGGCAGCTGAAATATCCATTCTCTCCTCTCCTCACCCTATAACTTTGGGGAATACAGAGCAACTGTTTCCTAATTCTCAAAAATTGTTACGTGTGATAGCAAGTAGTATAATAGAAATTTCCTTAATCCAGTCATCTGTCAGATTTTACATTAGAACAGCATTTACCAGAAAGTCTACACTCTCATCTTTCCAGGAAGTCTTCATGTTTGTGCTCTGCTATCAGCAGCTTCCATCCTCTTATATCAGCAATGAACAACTATTAATACACACTAACGTGTTGGAAAACTGTTTGGTGACTGACTTTTATTTCTGTCGGGCTTAAGTGACAAAAGTTGGAGAAAGAGCGATTCTCTTGGCGTTTAAAATAACACAAAACAGCGTAAAAAGACCTCGTTTATTTAAATATTTTACAATTTTGCAAACACCTGCCGATTAAACTGAATGTTACAACCTTGACATGATTATATGATGTCATATAATCATATAAGCGATTATATGATTATATAATCATATAATTATGATATATAATCATAATTATATATCATAGTAATTATGATATATAATTATTGACCGAGAAATTGATCAGAAGCGCCGTGAAAATGGCCAGATCCGCCTCTCTGGCTGCAATGCGCGCTGCCGACACGGGGGGGCGCAGATTTTCACAGGGGAACCGAATTTCGCACAAGACTCTAAAGTCAAACTTGATGTAGCAGACCTGGTGCAGCCCTAGCAAATAAAGACAACATAAAAAAAACAAAAGCATACAATTCCATTAAAAGAGACAGATGTATAAGCCTACGAACCACCACACGCCCAGGTAACGCTGCCACCAGAACGCCATTAATAATGCTGCCCTGCATAAAACACCACGTCAGCATAAACTTATTTAAGAGGATCGATTTAAAACAGTTTTCCTCCAAACCCAGAAAACAGCCACACACCTGGCCGCACACACAGGAAATTAACTCTCCTAGCTTCCCTTTTATGGAGGCGCAAGCTGTTGAGGGAGCGCCACCTGGTGGCGCCACCTGTAACATGTAGATTTTCATTTTAAACGGGTAGGGCATTCAGGTGAAGGATGCGATCTTCTTGTGCTTTCGTCATGCTAAGCATAACTCCTTAGCTTCCACTTCAGTCCAGTCACTCAAATAATGTTATCCAATATATTTAACATTAACACAACCCGCTGTAGCACCGACTGATAGACTTTAGCTATCTATCCGGTAGGAAAATCTGACGAGGTAGCACTGATAGTCAGAACACCTGTTGGATATTGATACTCCAGAGGGCGCTGTTGCCTCTCCACAAATTACAATTAAAAAGAAAAAGAAAATTCACAGTACAGCTTTAAAAAAAAAAAAAAAAAAAAAAAGGTTGAATGTTTTGAAAAAAGTGCATTTTTAAATTAGATATTTCAGAAAGTGAAATTTGCATATCATATAAATCCATTACATATATGGAGTGACATATTCAAGGTTTTGTTTACTGACATTTGGATGATTATAGATGTTGAAAACTCAAAGTTCAGTGTTTCAGGAAACTAGAATATTGTTAAAAGAAAAATTCTGCTATGCTCATGCATGGGCTTAAAATGTGAAATGCATCATGTCAAGCTGCTCCTGAACAACAGGCAGCATGAGACCCGTCTTACCCGGGATGAGGAGAAAAAGAGCTGGTTCATCTTGAAACATCTGAGCGGTACTTTTATTTGTAAATGTGCTTAATTCAATGGCCTGTTTTGATTTGGTTTTATGTCTTATTTAACTGTTTAAAGCTCAATGGTGACAACAAACTCTAAAGCTGTTTCAGAAATGTTTGGTGTTTGTGTCTGGGCTGACGAGTTAGTCAGACACAGAGCTTCCCGCGTGTCAAACGAGGCCACTTTCTAGAAAGATAACATCTTTTTAATGCTTTGACTGAGCAATTTGGTGACGTGTACTTTTCACAATTGCTGGCATAATTGAGATATAGATTCCAGCTCATGCCCATATTTTTGATCTGATGAAGAAAAGGATGGAACTCATTATGTTCGAAAATGTCAGTGTTATTCATTGGGATTTTAAATGCAATTAACTCCACCCATCCTCCCTTCAGCTCTGACCAGCTCCACTGATCCTGTTGAATAAGAGTATCCCCACAGCATGATGGTGCCATCACCATGTTTCATGGTGGGGATGGTTTTCTCAAGGAGGTCTGCAATGACAGTCTTCCACCACAGGTGTCTTCCTGTGTTGTCTGTCCAACTTGCATAGACATGTATGTCCAAAGAATATATGTTAGAAAAGGCCACCGAGGAAAAGACATTAAGTACTGGCTTAAAAGTTGCAACTTTTTCTTTAAATAAGAATAATTAGTCACAGATTTTATTTTGCAATTTAAAATGCTTTTATTTGCGCGAGGCGCCAAACCGGATGTAGTTGTATCCGCTCGTTGCCTTGACAGCGCAGAAGACAAACGCGGTGCAGCTGCGGTAGTTAGACGACACATCAAGGCGGTTCGCAGGAGACCGGGCCACGCAGCGCTCGGCGTCAGTGTCCCCGCTGCCCACGAAGTGAAGCATGGGCTCCGCGGCATCGCGGTCATGGCCAGATCCACCAACCGAAGCGCAGAGGACGGGGATCCCCGTGTAACCGCCCCCACGGACCGCGCGGAGGTGCGGGACCTGTCCGAGCCCCGGGAGCTGTCTCTGGAGGAGGTGCTGAAGTCCTACGAGCAGCCCATCAACGAGGAGCAGGCATGGGCGGTGTGCTACCAGTGCTGCGGCGGGCTCAGGGTGCCCCGCCCGCCGCCCGGGAGACCCGGTCGGGTGAAGGACCCGTCCTCTGTCCTCCTGCACCGGGACGGAACCGTGTCGTTAAAGGAGGAGCCGCAGCCCGACGGTAGGACCGAACCCCGGCTGTTCCTGCCTCCCCCCCAACTTACATCCTGAACCAAAACAAACGCGGGAAATCATCATTAAACCAGGTCTTGTCGTTTTTAAAATGTCGGTGATAATTAAACTCCCGACACCTAAATATCCCTTCTCATATTCAGCAAAAGAAAAACAAAAATCACCCGCTTATTAGTTTGAAAACAGTTTAAGTACTGAAGTCTGCGAAGTGTACTAATAAACTATGGCTTGTGAGAATTACAGTAATGCTGCGGAATGTAACAATGCCATTAAATCTCTCATTAGAAACCTTCAATATTGTTCTTTGCTTTGGACATTGTGGGGGGGAAGCAGCTCTTTCTTAAATTCAATGGCTTTCCAGGGGAGTTTGGCACAGAGGGAACAATTCCCTTCCCAGCTGGAATTCATATTTATCACCCGATCTTGTGCTTTAGTATTTCACATTATTTTAGAACAAAGTGACATTTCCTCGCGCAATGCACATTTAGAATAATCTCACATCCACTGCCAACAGGGATGATGACTGTGTGCCGGTAAATGATTAATTATTCAGAGAGTATAAAGCTTTACCCGAGATTCCTTTCATTTAAAACCCGTTTTTCAGAGACGAGGAAACGTGGATCTAAGCAAACGAGGTTCTAACGCAGTCTCCTAATAATTCCCGTTTGGATTGAGCCTGCACCGACATGATATCTTCCCGGATGTGAAGTATTTATGTCCTCACTGCGGTCTGGGGGATCTGCTTCAGAGTCCGCATGGAGACAACTGGAGGCCAAACTGTGCGAGCATATTTAACCATCTGTGGAAAACTTAGATCCACGTTTTAAAGTGCTACAGAACATAGACCTTTGATTTATTTATTTTTTTGGATTTTTTTTTTTTCACAAACACCATCAGCATCTGTGTGTTTATTATGATTATTTTTTTTTTTTTACAGGGTAAACTTTGTCTTTGCCCCCCACTTACCTCTTTGAAAATAAAATCTATCTTAACCAGCTGTAGTCAAGAAGAAGTCAACCGATTTGAGTCCACCTGTGTTTATTAATTTCATGGCGTATGGATGCACACCTACAAACCCAAAAGTAAAGTTGTGGAGGCCCGTTTAAACGTCTCAAAAATATATCTGCTGGGCAAAGAGAGAGCAGAAGCAGAAGCAGCAGAGATCCACAGCTCAGGTGGAAGAGTCCGTTTCCCAGGACAGTTGGAAGATTAGCTGATTTTAAAGTTTGCTGAAAGTGATGTTCAGTGTCCCGAAGCATGCAGCCAGAACTATGATGGTTTAGAACAAAGTCTTTCACTGAATCTCACGAAACTGTTTATGTGGCGCCAATAATGAAAAGTGGCATTTTGATTTTTATGAGCAATCATTGCACAATCAATCACAGGTGTATTGTTTGCCTGGTAGAGTGAACACTGCAAACTTGCAGGTGCGTTAAAAAGACGTTGAAACTTCCTGACTAACGTTGAGCAGATTCTCCTCCTGTTGTTCCTGACGCCAGTGAACACATCAGCGGTGTCAGTGTTGCGGCGTGGGGGATTTACTTCTTTACATGCCTCCAGACATGGTTCGCAAAAACCTTTATTGGTTTTCTGTAGTAATATAACCTTCAGCCGAGTTAATCTGCTTTCTGCATGCAGTGAGAAAAGAGGACAGGTGATCCAACTTAAATATATTCAAATAATCATATGAAGTTATTAAGTTAAGTTTATTAGGTTGTAAATGGAAATGAAGTAAGTCTGACAAACTTTATCCAATTAACAGAATTTTTTTAAAAGTTGGAGCTCCATTCTCTTTTTTCTCAGTGTACGTTAGTAAAAAAACCCAAATAAAAACATAAGATGTAAAGTTGAGTTTCTAAAAATGCACTGACATGATGGCCACCGTGCTTGTGGTTTCCATGCCAACCTATCAGCGCTATAAAAATGGACGACATATCTAGAAAACAAGTTGTGTGTTTTCAAACTCTACAGAGGGAAAACAACCCGGATCCAGACTGTAGCTGTTTGTGGAGTTTTTCACCAGTGTGTCATTCTGTAACTGATATCTCCAAGTAAAACATCCCCACTTTCCTGCTATCCCATTTTTCCTGTCCTCTTGTGTGCTCACCAGCACAAAAACATGAAATAACCCTCACATCATCAGGGACCGTGGGCCTGTCCTCCTCTGCCGTTTCCTCCGGTATCACCGGTCTCCTGGGAGATGAAAGCAGACTTGCCGGATTTGATGGTAAACGCAAGAGCCGGTGTGCAGTTTTTCAGACGCTGCTGACGTCGGCTGTGGCTCCGACTCCTCCCGTCAGACGGAGCACAAATCTGAGCCGACGCAGCCGTCGTAACATGAGCCGCGGTGCCGCAATGGGCCCATAAAAGGCCGAATTGTTACGATGCAGCTGCACAGGAGCGCTCATCAGCCACCTGCCATCTGGAGCTCAGCACCCGAGAGCCGTCTCTGCAGTTTTGGTGGAAAAATAACAATATGGGGGAGTACATTCTAGTGGCAGCTTGTAAGGATTTTATGGGCTGTAGCAGATATGTGTGAAATAATAAATCTGGTGTTAAAACTCATTGCTGCAGACTTTAGATGGATTCAAATTAAGTTTCGCGCTCCAGCACTTCTCCTAAGTATGTGTTCAAATTTGGAAGTGCTTTGAGATTATTTAATCTCAAGGTTCTCAAGCTGTGGTACCGAACTGGTTATCTTTTATTTGAACAGTAAATGCAGCATGACGCACCAACGAGCAAAACAAAGTTGGAGCACACCGATCTATGCTTCAGCAGGTTCCTTAAAGCAGAAGGTCAGTGAAGGACTTCCTGAACTTCCTATCATGATTTTACCGTGAACAGCGTCTTGACCTGTGTTCAGTTCAGGTCTAATTTTAGACAAATATTTGCTCAAAAGTTCTTACTCAAGGACGAAGAGATCTTTGTGTCTTTTAGTCTTTGTAGCAAGTCTGTCGAAGACTTTGCGGTCACACTGACCCTGTTTGAAAGGATGTAGGATCTGGAAGTCCTGTTGTCGTTTCAAACCCAGACCGTATTAAAGAATGTAAATATGCCTACTCAATCACAAGACCTTCACTATAGCTGTCTGGACTCAACTTCTGACAGCAGTGAGGTTTATTTTATCACTTATTTAACTTGAACAATCCTCTTTCAGCTTCCTCTGAGCTTTTAATCTAATCTGAAAACTCTAAGCAGAGGTTGTGGAATAATTGGACTTTAAATGACCCTAACCTTTGCTCTGAGCTCTTGCATAAACTCCAGAGATTGAGGTTCGCCTTACACAGAAGGTCCTCAGGAAGTCAAGGTCCACATACAAAAATGGCTCCTGCCAGATAAAAGCCATTTGCACCACCGACCTTATCCACCAAGAAACCAAAGCAACTCATTGTAGGCTATGATAGTTTGCATTCAGATGAAAAAATGTTCCATTAGTACTGATTTACTGACTATCTCATTTTAGTTTTTGCATTTATTGGGAAAAAGGTAAAAAAAAAAAAAGTCCAAAATGAAACAGGCACACTTTCGAAACTGCGCATATTAGGCGTGACTATTGCTTTTAGATGCATAGGTGTGTATAGATAAAGACTGATAGTCATTTTATGAATATAGTTGTACAGTGACAGTGATTAAAGTTCTATGATAAAAGCCTTGTAAAGTTTTACATGATCTGAGTTTTGTTTTAGGGTCATAAAGTCTGCTCAGAAGAGCCGAGAGCTCACATTGGATACTTTGTTTTTCTTTGCAGAACTTCCTGCATCTATAGATCAGTTAGATGCTACAAGTTCAAATATCAGAAGATGAGAAATCTGTTGAAAAGTGTAAAAGCATTCTTGACTGAACTTGAGCTGTCTGGCAAAAACAGTGTCTAAATATAAAAATACTCCAAAATTCCAGTAAAATACTTCAGAGTTTGTGGTTACAAAAGGATACTATGTGGAAAGATCAAGGAGAATGAATACTTTACAATTGGGTTTATTCACATTTGGCTTTCTAAAACTGAGCAGCAAGTATCTTAACGTCAGAAAACATCACAATCGTCACGGGTAACATGCAGCAGCATTTTCCTGCACTGACATCTGAACCTCTTTTTTTAGATCTGGTGGATTTATGGACGCGGCTCCAGCTCATATAATGGCTGCTTTCACACTTTCCTATTTCTTCTGTGCTGTTTGCCTCCTCTGATCACTCATTATCAAGCCTGTTCTTCTGAACCTGGTTTGCTTTTCCTTCTGTTACATTTCTCCTTCCTTATTGCCATGGCAACGGGAGACAAAGTCCACACTGGGGGAGCTTTTGAGTTATTGCCTCCTAACGAAGAAAACCGGGAGGTGTCAGGCTTCTGGGGATGAGAGCGATCCGTCATTAGCCGGAGTAATGTGACTAACGGCAAGGAGTTCTGTCAGATCCAGCAGGACTTACCGTCAAGTCTAGCGGGGAACTCGGGAACCCGACGATATGTTTACGTTTTGGTTGGCAGAAAGATGCGTAAGGTTGTTATTCTTTGCGATAAAAATGCGTCCAGTGCATTGGGGGGCTACGGCTTGCAGGTGTTTATTTTTTCCACAGTGGCTTTGAATCCTACGGGCTAAAAGTGATGCAGAAATGAGTGAATATAAATGTAGCAAGAAGGTCTCGTTCAGGCAGGCGCTCCACTTTTATTCAATATCTGCTTTGACTGTCCACAAGAGAATGACATTAACGATGAGATGGGATGGGAGTCTGAGTTTGAGATGTGGGTCATGACTGAAAGAATGAGACCCCGGATGCAGAGAGGTGAAATGGGCTTCCTCCGCACAGCTCTCTGAGCTGTAGGATTTTAGGCATTCGGTTGATGTTTCACCACAGGTGTGTTGCGCCAAGGACCAGAACCAGGCTTGATGTCGGCTCACTCAAATTTCTTTGAATCAAGCCGTTGTTGGGTACAAATTGATATATGGTTTGTTGATGCCACATAAACAAACCATACGGTGCATAAAATGTCACGCAAAAATAAAAATGTTTCCATAACTTACCCAGGCCTGCAGTGCTGCTGCAGTTCAACCACTGAAACACACCAAAAACCCAGCAGGAGTGGCGCATGCAGCTAGTTCTTCTGTTGTTGAGTTGGACTGGGCTGCAGTCTGGACTCTATACCTGAGTTTTGTTTATATCCATGGAAATCCACCAGTATTAAAACCCCTCAGCTTATCTGAACCCAGGAGTTTCACTTAAAGTATTATGTTTAGAAAACCTGCATTAGGTCATAAACACTCCCCAAAAATAGGTCACTGCTCCTTTAAACCTTCTCTAAAGCCTGATCCAGGTTAGCTCTGACTGCATCGCTGGGCTTTTGCGTTGTTTTATTTACATTTTTGAGGGCAGAGCCGGAGATGTTCTGGAGGAGGCTCTCGGTTAACGATCGCTGCCTTATAAACGGATGAAAACATCATGTCCCATTTGGGTTCAGCCATTTTCACTAACAGTGCCAAGTTCAAAGCTATAAATTTGGTCTGAGTTTGAATGTGGAGTAAAAATCAGAGCTAATCAGAACAGCTAGAACATTTTTCTAGCTGATGGGAAAAGCCGAACTTATATTACCTTGTGAAAGCATTCATAGCCCTTGCATTTTGTCACATTTAGAGGGAATTAAGTAAAAGACACCGGCTTGATTCTGGAGTGGACTAGATGCCTTCAGCAGGACGTTGTCAATAACAATAGAGCTACCGAGACAATAATATTAACTGCTGATTATTTCCATCTTGTAGGTGGTTTTGTATGTTTCTGGAGGGGTGGAAGGAGACCATGTAGTCTTGGTTTGGTCATCTGACGGTGACGCCGCTCAGGATTGTGTAGTGTGAACCGAAGCAGAGAAGCAACGTCCGCAATGTGGTCATTTTCTGACAGAGGTGAAAAACGGAAGGAAAATATGTATAATGTCAGTAAATGTCAATTATAATAGAAATTCTAACATTTCTGCTAAATGTGCATGTCAGTGCACCCCTCAATTAGATGAAAGCATACTTATGTGTCAGAATGGTCCAGTCAAAGCCCAGACCTAAAACCGATTAAGAAATCTGTTCAAAGACATGAAACTTGCTCACTCTTCCACTTTGTTTTGTCTGAGTTTGATCTATTTTCAAGTTCAACACCAAAAGAGTCGCAGTTGTGTTTGCTGTGAGAAAAAGTTTGTACAAACCATTGAACCACTGGGTTAGAATACAAATGCACGCCACACCTTTCAGAATTTTATTTGTCCTTTTGCACCCACTCGAAGTCATCCGACCGCTTTGTGCCGGTCTGTCACTTAAAATCCCAAAAAACCACTTTGATGTTAATGGCTGAAACATAAAGAGGAAAAAAGGAAAGTTTAATACTTTTGCAAGGTGCTGTAAGGAGTGGCGCAGCTCAAAGAAGATAACCGGTACATTAGCAGCCGCCTCCCGTTTTCTAGAGCGCTTAGCTCTGGAAAACCTGTGTTTTTCCAGGAGCTGAGCTGCAGGGCTGCTGGGGGATTTTCACTGCAGATTCTTTCCCTCTTTTGTGCTCATCGGGCCGTGGCTGTGGGAAGGTATCATGGGTTTCACTCCGTGCCCCGGGCCCTGCATTGTTGCGGACCTGCCCGACAGGTTTACAGGGCTTCATGTTATCGTCTCCTTCCTGAGTGGAGGGCTTTGTAATGGACTCTCCTTTTGTTGCTGATGGAAGCAGCGCCTCTTCTCACACAGGAAACGGGCCGAGGCTCTGCCGGTCGATGCGCTCACGCCCTGCTGCCAGCGCTTTGTTGTGGACGGCGAAAGATGCCAACTGCTTCCTGCAGCACAAACAGACCTACGGGGCAAAAACTCGATTCACCGCCCAGACAGTCCGACTGTGGATGGTGCAGACACCTTTACTAACAATGTGCTCATCTTTAAATAGTCTTAAGTCTTAGAAATGTGGTTTTATCTTTTATTTAACTCAGAATTATCCAGGAAAAACAAGTTAAACTTTCTATTTCCAATGAAATAATAATTAATCTGGTTATGCATAAAACACAGGAATGTAGAGCAATTGTAATATTTCAGAGTTTGTTGCTCGGACATCTTTGATATTAAACCCTGTGTAGTTACTGCTTTCAGTTTCCTGTTTTGTAGAGTCATTTTTAGGTTTCCTGATGAATAGCCTCACATCTTTTCTCCCTGATCTCTATTTGTGTTCGTCCAGTCTCCCGTTTGTCTGTTGAGTTGCTGATAAAGGACTTTCAGGCCTCCTCAGGTTTTGCTGCTGACATCTGAGCCAAGAGGAAAGGCTTGTGCGACTCTTTGACACAGGCACACCAAGCTAACCCATCTGCGGTCAAAAACTCCAGTTGAGATGAACCAAATGGAGTTTGGTTCATCTCAAACTCCATTTGGTTTGAGATGAACCAAATCTTGACTTCAAATGCGACATTAGCCCACAAAAAAAACCCGAATTATGACGTTCACCTCAATTTCTTAAATCTTTAACATTGTTTATTTGATGCCAGAGGACTCTGGAAAACGTCTGGTTAATAAAATGGCTTTCCGTGCTTCCGCACCTTTCAAAATCATGTTTGGAAATATTTACGGCCGTGAACACAAATAGGAAAACAATGGAGTACAGTAAAACCTATCGCTTGTACCTTGCTGCTGTTTTCAAACTACAGTTGGCAAATAAAAACATGTCTGTTCGGCAGCAGACTGCAGACGAGCTACATGTGCAGATCCCCTGACTAGTTAAGACTGCTTGTATCAGCTCATTATTCCATCAAGAGTAACATTTACTCAACCTAGTGGACATTTCTTCTAGATTTGGTCTTGATAGTTTTATTTCTACTTTCAGCTGTCATTGGGCAAGAGGCAGGGTACGACTCGGGCAGGTCGTCAGGGCAAAATTACACTCTGATAACATCAAATGGGGGTATTTTTATCCGAAGTTCTCGTCATATCAGACCATCGTGGCGGGTCCAGATGTAATTGTTTTTGGTGTGATGTGCTTTCTGCAGTGGTTCTGAATAGATGTGATGGTCTGTTGAGCTTTTCTGGTTTTGTTTCGGTTCCTTAAGCCCCCGTCTTAGCTTCAGGATGTATTTGTTTTGGTTCGTGTTTAACTCTGAAAGCCTATATAATCTGCTCTGTGCTGCTCGAAACCTGCTGTCTGCAATTCATACCTGGCCATTGTTGCTAATTCTCCTCCGTCATCTCCTCGTCTGTTATTTATTCTGTCTGGCGCTCGTCATTTCCATTCGTCTTCCTCCTGCTTGGTTCCTTTTTTTACTCACCCATGCACAGATAATGATGATTAGCTTTTGGCGATTCAAAAAGCTGTGTTCATCTTGCACCACTTCTTACTCACCTTGTGGATGTTTTGTTTTGCTTTGACAGCCGATAATTGAAAGTTATTTTGTATAATCTGCTCATTGTCTGCTGTTCGGCATGCTTCTAAGGAGCTTCATTTAGTATTTTGTGTCGTTTCGCAGGACATTCTTCTTTCTGTGATTGCTTGTATTCTAGTTTCTTCCTGATGTACAATGCTGCAGCCAGCCTTTCTGCCATCCTTCACAGTTTCATCACTGAGCCATTTATGAAGTTAGATATTAAATCAGCTGCTCTAAAGCTACCAATTACCGCCCATTGATACAGACTCATCTCAATACATTATATCATTGAAAAGTTTGCTTATTTACGCAATTCAGTTCATGTAGGTCCATAAAGATGCCATAGATCACAGGTGTCAAACTCCAGTTCTCAAGGGCCAGTGTCCTGCAGGTTTTAGATGTGCCACAGGTACATAACGCTGGAATGAAATGGCTTAATTATCTCCTCCTTGTGTAGATCAGTTCTCCAGAGCCTTGCTAATGACCTAATTATTGTATTCAGGTGTGGTGCAGCAGAAGCACATCTAAAAGTTGCAGGGCACTGGCCCTTGAGGACTGGAGTTTGACACCTGTGCTATAGACGTAATGTAATATTTTTCCGAGTACAGAAGTTCAATCATCATCATGCAATACAAGTGTCATACATTGATGTTATCCATGTCCATAACATATTTGACTCGTTGAATAGCTTCCATTAAAAGCCCTTAGAGAAAAGTGGAGACAGAAAAAAAATCCTAAAATTAAGGATTAGTCTTAATGAATACCGTTATTGTAATTTTCAGCAATAATACTGCAATAAAATTGGAGATGCTGAAAATGTGCTGTCTGATGTTCAGGCATTTTTGTCCTATTGATATTGATGGTCATAGAAATTTTTTGATTCTCAGCGATGCTTTAACTTGTTTTTATGTTTTTGTTTTTTCTAGATGACAATAGCGGAGCTCCTCTTCCACCAATCGCAGAGCGACAGGTAAGAAGCACGAAACGCTTTTAAAAATCTTTTTCTCATAATATGATGAGTATTTAGCTTGTTGTACGAGTCTTTACACAAAATAAAGACTAAACTTGACTTTTATTGCTTAGTAATTTACTGAAAAATAACATTTCTATTATACAACACAACGCTGGAAACATTTTGTTGCTGATTAAAAAATAACTTAACTAATGATTTAAGGAAAGTAAATGTTAGGAGAATAATAAATTTGAACAGGTGACCAATGTGGTCGTCGTTGGGCACGTCATTATTCTTTTTAATTTTGAATGCAGTGGCGTACTTATTGGTGTGATCGTTCTTGCAACTTGTTTTGCGTGTGCAAAATTAAAAGATCATGTTTGAAATTAACGGCCCACGTCTGTGGGAATATTTTGGAGAAAAGTATCGAATAGTGAATATTGACTCTGAAGCTATTGACAGGAAGCTAAAAGTTTTCTGACAAGTCTGTTGGGTGTACTCATTTATTCTCCACACTGTACTTTAGAAATATCTTAATGTTAACATCATATAGTTTGCAATAATAGTTGGAAAAAAAATCTATATATTTTTTGTGCTTTCCTTGATGCCTTCAGCTGGTTCAGTCCCTCGGTGTGGCCATCTATCGAGCTCTGGACTGGGGACTGGACGACAACGAGGAGCGGGAGCTCAGCCCGCAGCTGGAGCGCCTCATCGAGCGAATGGCGGGCGGGGACCAGGGCGGTGCGGGCGTCAGCTCTGCTGGCAGCGGAGCAACTGATGAGGGGTACAGTGGACAGGAAGAAGAAGAGGAGGAGGAGGAAGAGGAGCAGGAGGGAGCGATAAGGCCGGTGTGTTCGTTCCGTCAGGTCGTGGTGCTCTGTGCGTCCCGTCTGGCCAACCCGAGCCTGGCTCCGGAGCACTACCAGGCCGTCTGCCGCGCTCTGTTCGTGGAGACGCTGGAGCTGCAGACCTTCCTCATCAAGATCAAAGATGCAAAGGAGGTATGTCACGGCGCTGCCATGTCAGAGAGGTTGTTTCCTAAGTAAGGGCCAAATCAGACGAGAAGATAAAACTTAGTTATAATTAGAAAAATTGAATACATGACAAAAATAAGTGGCTTTATCACGTTACATCAATGATTGTTTTTTTGTAAATTATGATGTTTGTGAATAAATGATCCTGCATGAGTCGCTTAACCTAGACTTCTTATAGTATTTGTAGCCAAAGTCATGAATACGTCACCATGTGACTCGATTGATGAATTCTTTTAACACAAATCAAGTGAAGAAAATACATTTCTAATGTCGAGTTTCTTCCAGAACTTCAACATCACATTGATGTAACGTTGAAATCCTGCTGTGATTTAAACCTGTAAGCATGGATGCATTTATGTCCCCCTCCCTTGGTGACCTCTGTTCTGAATGCTGTCCATTGTCCGTGTTGTGATTTTTAAAAAATTTTTTCTCTCCTTTTTCTTGTGTTTTGTCGTGTATAAAAATCTCATTAAAAATAAAGTATATATAAAAAATAAAATAAAAAAAAAACCTGTAAGCGTGGGCATCCAGTTGATAGAAATCCAAAACAAAACTCAAAACCATCAATTTAGTCTAGCTTCATCGAGTTATTTTAGTGTAGAGGGCAAAAAAATAAGTACATTTCTATAGGCTCAGGAGGTTAAATACCAAGTTTATGCAAATGAGTCTTAAAATCATATACATTTTACAGTTTTCTAGGCATTTTCTGAAAATAAAACGTAAGGTTTAAATGTTTTAACAGCTTGAAATGTATTTCGTTTAATCACAGGAAATGAAAATTTTAGTTAAGATGTTCATAATTGTAGCATAATTGTAACAGGATGCGTGTGACCAGTCTTGAATGCTGATAAGACCTACAGTGCCATGCAAAGATGTTCATTCCCTGTGAACTTTCCCCTATTGTGCTGTAATACAGCCACTAACTTTAAATGACCTTTCTCAGGATCTCAAGTGGTAGAAGCGCCTTTTGTGCTCGTCTCCACCAGCTTTGCAAATCCACAGACAAAATCTTGACTCGTCCACTGTTGCAAAGAATCTCAGGCTCAGCCAGACTGGACCTGCGAACAGAACTTTTCGAGTCTTTCCACCCGCTCTGAATCACTCTTAAGTGATTTCTGGACGGTGAACCAAAGGGATTCAGAAACATGAGCAGTCAAATGTTTGACGTTTGTTTTGTGCCGCTCAGATGCTGAAGAAGATTTCCTCCGAAGAAGCTCTGGAGGACAGATCCGCG
The DNA here is from genome assembly GCA_903067055.1 of Poeciliopsis paucimaculata. NCBI lineage: Eukaryota > Metazoa > Chordata > Actinopteri > Cyprinodontiformes > Poeciliidae > Poeciliopsis > Poeciliopsis paucimaculata. The sequence continues at coordinate 135,874 of CAEGAD010094440.1, read as the reverse complement.
GCCGAGCTGGACGCGCTGAAGCACAGGGACTGGGTGAGACGGAGCGACAGAGTTCACAGAAAGGACAACGGGCAGCGCTGTGCGTCTGACCGGGTGCGGGCAGAGCCGTCACGCTGACAGAAGCAGATGTGTTGCTGTTGTTTCCCGCACCACCAGGCTCGTCTGTGGGTGCAGCTGATGAAGGACCTGAGGCAGGGGGTGAAGCTGAAGAAGGTCCAGGAGCAGCCGTTCAACCCGCTGCCCACCGAATTCAGCCTGACGCCCTTCGAGATGCTGATGCAGGACATTCGAGCTCGCAAGTTCCAGCTGCGCAAAGTCATGGTGAGAGGCGATGGCTCCGGTTAGCGCTGCGATCGAGGGGAAGAGTTTGACTTTTACTGGGACAACAGGAGAGCTGCTGGAGGAATAAAGATGCAAAGTAAAGAGACGTTTGAGTTTTTGGTTCAAGTCTAAAAGCTAAAAGCGGCTAAATATCTTCTAATCACTAAATGGACCATATAGCATCTAAATTGGAAATGTGAAGTGTTTGTTACAAAAACACTCAATCTTAGCCTCATCCAACAAAAGCGTTTAGCAAACACCTCATGTTGTGAGGACAGGAAAACTGCAATACATTTCAACCTACTAGGTGGCAAATGTATGTTTTCTGCAGCTTTCTGAAATTGAGCTATTCTTTTACCTCTGAGTTTACCTAATCTGCTTTATTCGCTGTACACCAGACATGTCTGCCAGATCCAGCAAGGGCAGGATGAGAGTAAAAAGGAGAAAAGAAGAGAAAAAAAATCTAGTCTAACAAAAGAGAGAAAAGGAAAGAAAATGACAAAACCAAAAGAAAAGAAATAGAAAAGAACAAAGCAACAACAAAAAAAACTAATTCAATTGTCTATAATTTATTGCTTGAATATTATTAAAGAACATGTGAACTGGAATTCACATGTAACATTCTGATTAGGGCCTCGTTCAGCTTCAGAGCGGCTCTGCAAAGTCTTTAGCAGAGAGAGTCCACAATATGATATCAGTACAGAGGCTAAAACGTCCACTACGAGGAGATAATTGTTAGAAATCTTGCACAAAATTCAATCCAAGAAGCACGGAGTTCAGAAATTGATGGTAAAACTATATCAAAGATCCACCTTTCTAGCCTTGTAGCTACTAAAATTGATGCAAAAAGGCTATACACAGCTGGAGTTCATCATCTTAGACATGTTAAGTTCAGTTTGCTAACTACAGATACTGAACACCTAGATTATCCTGCAGCTTATACAGTTTTAAAGCAGCTAACTTTGCGCAGTTAGCTGATTTGGGTTTCAAATCATCCCCACAAATGTGATCCACAAAAAAAAACAAAAAAAACAAAAAAACAAACAATATTAAAGACAATTGCTGTAAGATGTTTTCTGTTTTCACCACCGCCTGGCAGAGCTTCAGCAGGAAGACGCTGAACCCAGAAAGCAAACGTTGATCGTGCGGTGGAGTTAGCCTGGAGGCCTTCTCCATGGCCAGATGCATTATTCAGCTCAGCGACACAAATATTAATGAAACCCTCCCGCCTTCTGTTGTTCTGGCCGCATTGCAGGTCTTTTTTTTCTTCTTTTTTTTTTTATAATTGCTTCAATGCTGAAAGCAGTGTTCAGCTGTTGCTGTTTTATGGTGTTTGTACACCAACACAGAGTCGCGTTGTGTGAGGCTACAAATCACAGCTAATGCTGCTCATGTGTGCTTTAAAGAGCCTGGTGCCTTTAAAGCTGCCAGAGACCTTTATTGATTGGAGCTTCAATATAACATTTTCTTTTTGTTAAAATTAGATGTTGTTTCATTGCATAGTGGGTGACTGTATGATTTTTAGAGTTCCTTAAGTCGACTTTGTGTTTTCTGCCTTGCAAAGGTGGATGGTGATATTCCTACCAGAGTGAAGAGAAGTGCCCATGAGCTGATCCTGGACTTCATCAGATCCAGACCTCCTCTTAAACCTGTAAGTGGAGCCATTTGCCGGATCCCCACAACGTCCAAGGGGTTCACGCCTATTACAACTAACTTCTGCATATTTTTGTTTCGTAAACATAAGGTAGAGCTGAAGGCAAATGATGCAAAAAAAACAAAAGAAAACTATAACTCTTCAAAAATGTTTTGCAATCAGTACTTAGTAGAAGCTGCTGCTTGAAGTTGCCGGTCTTTTGGGGACATTTCTCTTTCTGTTTACAAATCCACAGCTGAATTTTTTGCTTTTTATTCTCTTAGCTGAAGATTTGGCAGATAAATGCTGTTTTCTATAGCTGAACCTCTGATCCAGTCTCAAGTCTGACATGTTCTTCTAGGATTTTCTTGTTATAAGTGAAATGATCTGCCAGTGAAACTAGTAAGTTTTTAAGAAATTGTTGACTTAAAAAAGTTAACACATATTTGCACTAGAGACTAGACCAAAGATAGTTGGTAGATGTGACCGAATAAAGGATAATCTTGATTTTTATCTGCCAAAAAACATGTCTGAATCCACTCCACAGTTCTGAGCAACTCTATGATTTTCAGTGGTTGTAGCAAGAAAGAATCTGGAAAAATTTTAGGGGTGTGAAAACTTTACCATTACTTTTTGCATAGATAGGACAACTTTGCCTGGTGGGACATGAAGAAGCTTGGTTTCTTGTGTTTTCTGTTTTTTTTTTTTTTTTTTTCCGAATGAGCGGATGTGGTGAAATATTTTCTCCTGGTTAGGTCTCAGAGCGCAGCCTTCCTCCTCCACCTCCGCGGCAGCAGTCGCTTCATGACCGGGTTCTGGCAGAGATCAAGCAGGAGAGGAAGCTCAGGCCTGTGACGCCTCACACCGCCAGGCGTAAGAGCAAAACTTTTGTATTTCCACTTTCTGTAGTATCAAATTGTTGGCTCCAGTTTCGAGGCACTGTAAACGCCTCGCATCTGTAAAACATAATCTGTTAATTTGTCTTTATCACACCGAGAGGAGAGAGACGAGGTCTGATAAAAGAGGTTAAAGGAAAAAGTTAGGAAAAATATTTGAAGTTAAAAAAAAAAAAAAACACAAACAAATGAATGACTGTGTCTCGGGTCTGGTGTTTTGGTCTGAAAAGGTCCAAAATCTACTCTTTAAAAAGGAGACTCTGTTCCTGACATGATTTAAATTAATAAACATCTTTGAACGTTTAGAAGTTCAGGTTGACGTTTTTCTCCCTAAAGAAGAGCACCAGAATGGGAGCTGAAAGTTGCTGAATTTAAATTAAAACGCTGAACTCTACAGGAAAATGTTTACTGAGGTTCAGTGTCAGTTTTGCCCCCTGCAGGGGGCGCCTCCTTCTGCTTCCTGAAACGAGTTTCTAATTTAAAAGGCATCGTTCTGGTGATATTTACCATTTCACAACCATTAAAACCCATTTCCATCTAGACGTCCCACTTATTATGATCACGTGGGCAGCTGCCCATCATCATTAAGTTTGAATTTTACTGGATCTGAACTGTGCATCTATTGATCTGAATTGATCGTCGCTCTGTATATTGATAAAGTGCTTTCATGTTAACATTCATGTTCAGTTGTAGACAAAGTGAACTGAATTAAACCATAGACTTTTACACACATTTCTAATAATGTGTCACCTCCTCCTGGCCATTAGACTAAGTGCAACTAAAAACAAACATCTATTGGCTCCAATTGAAGCCTTCCTAAATGTAATGTAGATTATGACAGATACCATTTTAATTGGTTGTATTTTGAATTTATTCATTCATATATGTAATTTTTTCCCCCCCATCTCTGTTTTCTGCCTGTTTGAGTCATTTTAAGACGAATCATAAGTTAGAACAACACTGATATGATAATACCTTTCTGTTTATAATTGCAGCCATTTTGCTGACACACGGTTTCAAATTCTACAAACACAGAGCGGCTATTTTCAGATGAAGGTCGGCTAGTTTATCCTTTTTGTGGGAGAAAGACCATAAATAATGGGACGGATGATCTTTAAAGCTGCTGAGTCTTAAAAAAACATAAAGTAAAGCGATCCAATTCTGATAAAGGCTATTTATTGGTTACGCGAAGCAGAGAAAACGATATTTCAATCAATTAATCGCAGAGCTCCATTGCCTATGATTTTCTCTGTCTCCCTTAGCGGGAAAACAATCCCTGATTACAATCCTTCTGATTATGTTAATTTCACAAAAAAAAACAAAAAAGAAAGAAATAGTAATTTAAAAACTGGCCTTTAATTCAGCAAAATTTAGCTGCTCCTTCAGCCTTCACTAACAAGAAGTAAAAAAGAAGGAACAAATTTGCAACCATTTATAATCGGTGAAGCTAACCGGTTCAACCAAAACCAACCAATTTATAAAACCTAGATTTTCTGTTGATTTCATTTCTGCATCTTAGCAACATTCATACTAAATATATTGTTGCACTTTATATTTGCATATTATATATTTATCACCATATAAAAGCTCTCGCCAACAAGCAGGAAAGGTTTTCCGCCTCACATTATGTCTGATTTTACTGCCTCTTTTAAACGGTTCCATCTTCAAATGAGAGCATTTAGTCTTATTGAGGACGAGGAGAAACTCGAATAGAAAAGATGGAATAAAGTTGAACAAAGTTCACATATTGTTAAGAAAGCATCAGCAACACTGGTCATGTTTTGTTTTTGTAAACACAACAGAAGACGCTTCAGTTTTATTATTTCCCTCATTTATTTATTTTTTTTAAATGAAAGGGAAACAAAATGAGGGCCTAACCCAGATGTCAGATACAAATGGACAGAGTAATGCCTGGCATTAATGTTTTAGATGAAAGGAAAATGAGAACCACATGAGATTTTTGTGACCCACTTATTAAAAATGCAGCCGCTACAGTCGCTCTAATGTCTCCGAATGATTGCGATGATGAGCTCCAGATGCTGAAGCTGCACACGAAGCAGGTCGGAGCTTCCCCGCCTTCACGTCTGAGAGCTCCTGACTTCCCTAACGCTGCGATTGCTTCTCTTCCCTCAGCATTCGGCTCGCTGCCCTGTCTGGCTCAGACGTGTCCCTGTGATGTCAAATCTACGTCGTGCATCGATCTGTCTGTGTCGGAGCCTCGGCCGTCGCTGCGGCCTCGCGTCCTGCTCAAGGCCCCGACGCTCGCTGAGATGGAGGAGATGAACATCTCTGAGGTGAGAAAGACCCACCGCCAGTGGCTCGTTTTGATTCTGTTTCTCACTCTTGTGCCTTGCATTGGAGGGTTTAGTTTCTTCTCTGCAGAGAGGTGAATCCTGTTTTTTTTTTTTTTTTTTTTTTTTTAATTTTGGACAAAGAGAAACATTTTTATGCAGATTTAGTGATTAGTAAAATATCAAAACCTGTAAAATTTAGGATTGCACAAACTTCCACAACATCCAGAATAAAGATATTTCTTCCATCTGAAAGGTCTTAATGCTTGTTTTCTAATTTTGACATATGTAATAACAAGCTGTAAATGTTGGAAAAGCTACCTTGGACACTTAATAGAAATTTTCAGAAAGTCTGCTTCACATTTTGTTTTTGAAATTTGTAATTTCATGAAGACAAATTGCATGGAATTGTCATTGTTTGTTTTAAAAAGCAGGATATAGATCTGGATGTATATTTATTATTATTATTATGGTTATTATAGGCAAAGGTTCGGTGATTGCTGATTTAACTGGTTGTTAGTCACTTGGTATTGCGTTCAAATTGCTTCAACGCGTAAAAAAAGATAAATTTATACCCACATGTGTCTTTTAATTAATAAAAACTACAACAAAGAATTCAAATAATTACCTGTTTTAGTCTTCAACAGTATTGCAGCACAAAATGTCTGAACACAGACCTATGAGATATTAACAGATTGTTGTAGTAACATGAATAAAATCTCAGGTGATAAAAAAAACATTTAATTAAATTTGTAGGCGGTAGTTTTACTGATTTACTGTGTTTTTGCAATCATATATAGATTTTTTTTAGACTTACCGTTAAAAATCTGGCAGATTGGCTTTAATGTGTTGGCACTTTTAACTCAAAAGTTAAATTTCTCTCAGACATGACTAAAGAAAACGTGCTAAACTTTGCACATCTGTTACCTAAACAATGTTCCAGTCCTGTTGATCCCACAAACCTGGATCTATTCTGCAGTGTTTGAACAGCGTCTGTTGTACATCTTTCACCTGAAAGAGAATTTAAGTTTGACCTTTATAAAAAAATATATATATATCTGAAATAAATTTACACTGAACATTTATATTTACTATGTAAAAATAAGCTAGATGGAGGTCAGTAACCTGAGATTTAGAATTTTGATTTAAAAGCAAAAATCCATTGTAGCACAGACAAATAGATGAATAATTTGGTTATTTAGTCATGCTATTCCAACGTAGTGTAATAATTCCCGTCTTTCGCTGAACCCCGGCAGGAAGAGGAGTCCCCGGACGGCGGGGACATGAGGAGGACCGAGAGCTCTCCGGCGCCGCTGAAGAGAGATCGATCGTTTTCGGAGCAGGACCTGGCCTTTCTCCGCGGGGACATGCTTCCCTCGCTGTCGGAGTCGGCCCAGCTGGGCGAGACGGTCAGGCTGCAGGACGTGAGACCGCGATCCAGAACGCTCACTGGTGCCGGAGCGCCTCCTTATCACAGAGGTCTGATGGATTTTCTCTCTTTCGCTCAACTTACGGTTTGTGGCTAAAGATATTTTAAACAACAAGGCTTTTTAGACTTTTATTGCTCAAATGTTTTAAAACTGCAGTGGGATGTTGTTTTTTTTTTTTTTTTTTTTTTTTTTTTTTACAAATATGAGCCACATTGCGTTGATCTACAACATAAAACCCCAATAATATTTCTGAGGGTTTTGTCATAATGTTGGAAAAAGTGAAAACGTCTCAGCAGTGTGAATACTTTTGCAAGATAGCAGGACTAGTTAGAAACTCAAATCTGTTTGTGTCTCAATCACAGCCAATTCAGAGACGTTCAGTCATTACACTCTTCTGCCCATTTGCATCTTAACTCGCATCTAAAGCTTGTTGGAGTGTCGCGGCCCTTTTTATTTGGCTGAAAGGAAGATGATTGGGAAACCCAGCTGTTTGCTCTCAGCAGCAGTTTTAATTCCCCTCCTCTAGAGGGAGACAAAGCATCAGAAAGCAAATCCAGGTGGTTGTGACACATCTACGTTCTGCAAAGGCAAATAAAAATATGACATCACCGGATGCAGTGAGACATAAAATAAAAAAAATAAGACAAAAGATGAACACATTTCCAAGAATCTGCGTAAGAATTAATCTGAGATTTATGACATTTATGTTTTGTTTTATTTTTTTCAGTTCAAATTGACTTCAGTGACAATAATATGTCGTCTGAAGCCAAACAGAGGCTTAAATTGTTTCATTTTTTACCTGCCGGCTTTACAAAATCACAGCAATTAAAGTTTGGACAGAACAGAAAGTTATTTTAGTTACAGAATTAACACCAGTTAAAGAAGTATTCAAGTAACCTTTTTTTTTAAGTTCTGCACTCTGTAAAGCATCAATGGGAAAAATAATGGCTTATATTAGCATGTCAGCTTGACTGACATGCAGTTGTTAGCTTGAAAAGCATAGGTTTTTAAAGCACAGTACCTCACTTATTTATTTCTTTAAATTTATTTATAGGCATATTTACAGGGAAACTTGTAAATGTTTCTCTGTAAATGATACTTACAGGGAAAGTCATTATGGAAAGTCACTTTGGATATTTTTATCAGCACCAACTAGTGACTCTGTCCTCGGATTTTGACTTTGAGGTTAATGAAAAAGGGGGAATTTGTCACATGCAGAAAAAGGAATGGTTGCATGTATAAAATTAAGAACTTAAGATGAACATGTTAGAGCAATACTGTGCAAAAACTTTAAACCAAAGCAGCTGAAGACTTCAAAATATGTTAGAGTCGATAAACACGATGCGGCGTTCATTTGACAAACTCTCCAGTGGTTCTAAAAACCGGAGAATTAATGTTCAACATGACCTTGCAGGCAGCAGTCATGTTTCAACCAGTTAACTGGCAGTGTGCAGCAACACGTGGGGGAGGGGCAGCTGTGTAATTCTGTGTAGGAACCTATATCTGTATTTTTCAGTAAGCAGCCCAGCACCAAACCCACTGATTTTTACGACAAACGTCACTCTTTATTTCCTCCATTTCTAACTTAGGCTGGACAAATAATTTGGTGATTTTCGAAGACATTACGTCGCTGCTGCCTCCATTCTCTGCTTCGAGCACAAAAAGTTATTAAATTACTGCTGCTTCACTGAAATAAGAGCCTTTTCTCTCCACGTTGGAACAGCAGCCACTGACGGGGATCAGATCAGCCCCGCGGATGCTAATAGACGTTTGATGGATTGTAATTAGATAAAGAAGATGTGCTGATAAAGTCAGACTGGGTGATGGGGCTTCAGCAGCGAAGGTTCAGCTCGATGGCAATAATTTGTGCACTAACAGCCTCGCCGTCTGAAAAACGATCCCGGTCCACTCCCAGCTGTCGTGCAATCCGCAGAGGTTCGTCATGTAGTACTTAACCCTGCCAGCAGGGGACTCTTATGCTTAAACTGGGGCTGTGTAGGGATGTAAGCCTGTAAGCTGCATCTGTCATCAGCAGCTGATCCAAATTATGTGTACGGATGATGTTTACTGGCCTGTCTCAGCCATCTTCTCGGCCCGTCTCAGCCAAATCGATGGCCTCCCTCTGCAGCAGCAGTTTGAGCCGTGCGAGGGCAGCCCGCCCCTCACTGAGATCTACGTTGCAGTCGTGGCAGCGTCAGCCAAATCTCCCTCCTGAAATCAGATTAATAATACACGACAGCTTTAGAGGAGTTCGCCGAACGCTGTACGGGGCTGAGATCAGAACGAAAGAGGCTGATGGGTAATTCATGGAGTAGTGAGGACGGGATATGTGCCTAACTCATCCGGTCTCAGCTGTACACACTTGATACCGCTCCACCTCTCTGTATTTTATTCATTGTTTCTCTCGCTGACTTTTAATCCGTTTCTCCACACCCAGCTTCCTTCCCCGTCTACGGCTGGGCACCCCCGTCTCCCGCTCGCCTGTCTCTGAGTTCGGTCGATGAGGCCACGGAGGGTCACGACACCACGCCGGACTCCAGGAGCGCAGACCAGTGGATGGTGAGATAAAATCCCAGCAGCCTCAGAGACAGTGAAGGAAGAACACTGTGAAGAGTTGGATTCAATATTTTGTCTTTCAAGCCTCAATTTTCCGAATAAGCGAGAAGATAAAGATCACATGAGATGGTTAAAACCTCTAAAAGGATGTTTGTTTGGTTTTTGTTAACCATCAATCCATCCGTCTATCAATCCAATCTAACCCTCGCACACTGTGGCAGTAATGGATCATGATCCAATTCAAAACATCCCCCTTTCCCCTTTGTTTTTTTAAAATTATTACTATTAAATGTTATTTCACCAGCAAAATCCCACTGACATAACAATCACTGGCGACGGCACACAAAATCTACTGAACAGTCACAGCAAAACAGGAAACGTTAACACCGCCGTAAAGGAATTTGTTAAAACCCAGTGACGTTTTTTTGTTTTTATTTGGAAGTCCCAATGAGTTCCAGAGGACCAGAATAGATCTACTAGGACTGACCCACATTTTGGATCACTTCCTCTAATGGAAAACACTAAAGGGCAATATGATTACAGGTTCAAGTGACCCTAACTAACTCGGTGTCTCTTCTGACATCTCTGTCTACATAGAGGATGTTAAATTATATCCTCCATCTTGATCTTCTAATATTTTGGTGGACATTGAAATCAGGAGCTTTGGCTTCTGGCTTACTTCGATTTTCATCATAATAATAGGCCTAAGAAACGCTCCGACCTCTCCGTCGTACCATCACTCTTAAAGAAGACACTCAAACCTTCCCTTGAGGCAGGAGATTAACCCCCATCTGGAGGAAGAGTCCAGATTTTTCTGGTACAGATCCCTGGCCTTTGCCCTGAGCTGACTCTCTTCTTGGCCACTTCCCAAACGGCTGCAGACTCTAACAGAACCACATCATCTGTATAAAGTAAAGATCGGGATATGCTATTGAGATGCTGGTCATGAAAACAACCAATGCCCCAGGATTGCTGATGCACATTTAGCTTTCGGTTAACAGCAGTAGGTTCTGCAACATGAACAATAACTTTACAGTTTTAGAATATCCTCATATATAACCCATTCTGATTTTATTTATTGTTTAAATCAGACTGATGGGTCTGCTTCCTCCTCCTCCATGTTTCTTCAGGAAGAGTTCAGCCACCCCGTTGAGAGCCTGGCCCTTACGTTGGATGAGATCATCAATGTGCGTCGAGTCCTCGTCAAGGCAGAAATGGAGAAATATCTTCAGAGCAAAGAGTTATACAGCAACCTGAAGCGAGGAAAGGTAGCAGCTTCGGTTTCCGTGTTGCTCTTGCCTCTGCTGTGTTTGCAGCAAATGCTATCAGCATTTACCGCATCTGATTCCTCAGGTTTGCTGCTGCTGCAGAGTGAAATTCCCGCTCTTCTCGTGGCCGTCGACGTGCTTACTGTGCAAAAGGTAGCCGAGAAAAGTCTGACTGGACCTTCTGAGCGTTTTTGGAATACTCATTCTGTTTCATTTTTATCTTTAAACATGATCTCGTGTTTAAATTTCAGATGAAACACGGAGAGCCTGAATTTCTCCTAAACATTAGCCACTATTATGTTTTTCACTCTTTAAATGTCTGATGTCTCAAAGATTTGTTTTCAAAATACACATCTTTGAGTAAATTAAATCCCGCATTAAAAGATAAATAAGTCAATCAAACTTGTTTTCATGCAATAATTTCTGCAGCTTGATATCCCACTATTGTAGTGTGAACCACAGGAACTATTTAACATTTGAATTGTAACAGCACTCATTTGTTTTTGTTCCTCTTGCAGGTCAGTGTGTGGCTCTTGTAGTGCAAAGGTAACTTTAGACGTATAATGTTTCTTTTATTCCCAAATATTAGTTGGTGTCAATCTTTGTTTTAAATTCTTTTACATATTTTTTAATAGTTACACTCATAAAAATACCACAGGTTGATTTTCATTGCTTGAAACAAACAATGTTGCTTGTTGGACAGTTTGGAAAGGGGTGAACACAAAAAAACCTATTTATTATTCTCTCGGATGAATTAGCATTTGCCGTCTAATTGACTTATGTTAGTCATTTGGTCCCATACCTAAAACTGGCCCAATATTAATGACTAATGTTTATTTCCATCTTGTTGCCATTAGTATATGTGTTTCAGGAGAGAGGGGAAGTGTGTCATGTGGCATTTGTGTGTTTCATCCACAGCCGGATTGTTTGGTGTTGAACTGAAGCAGAAAAGCTGTGTCAGCAGTCTGGTCATGTTTTTTCTTGGTGTTCAAAAGGCCGGGAAATATGTTTAATATTGGTTATCAGCCGCAGCGCTATTGGATATCAATACTGGCCTAAATTATCATGTAGGTGCGTCCCTACTCTGTTTATATGGCTTGAATATTAGTTGGTTTATATAAGGTTTATAATGCAGGGCACATTTTTCAAGTTGAAACAAGTCGTCTCCATGACCTTCATTTTATGACTAAATGAAGGTCATGGAGAATCAAAAATCGAGGCGATTTAATACAACTGCAATCACCACATTTGTCCACCTCTATTATTTCTACTCAGTGGCATCACAATGACAAAAGAACATGTGATTTTACTACTTTAAACATGTGCAAATTCAAAAGCTTACAGCTTTAATAGAACAAGTTTATCTCCTGTTAATCTTTTGATTATGTTTATTAGTGTATTTCGCAAGTCAGTTTAAAAACAGTTCATGAAAAGTGAATAAAGGTATTTTAGTTTTTAGCACTGGTTTAATCCTCTGTTGATGTCAAATTTTTTTTTTTTTTTTTTTGCTCTTTTTGTTTGTTTTTGTTTTTGTTTGTCGCCTCCGTCCCGGCCCGTGTTGGATGTGTGGTTCTGTGCTGTGTAGGTTTGGATTTTTTTTAGTTTGTGATCCATGTGGCGCTGTGGCTCGTCTGTGTCAATGTCGCTCTAGTCGTAAATTAAAAATGTCTGCATTTGTTTGTAGGTGTGCTCGGCGCTTTCTTGCTGTGCGATGAGAGTAAAATAATACTGACCTATTGTATGAACAAATTGTATGAATCAGTTATTATCAGTATGTATTTTAACAAACGTTTCTGAACGTCACATGACTGTTCCTTTTCCTCCAACTTTCTGCTTTTTCCTGACTGGATTTTGTTCACGTTTCTTGAATTCAGATGAAGATTCCCTCCAAGAAGATGGCTCATATTCCTGTGTACACTGTGGGATTTCATAGCACCCCAAAAGGCCATGGACACAAAAGCCAAGTCTACAAGTGAGTCTTTGCATTTATTAAGCAATTTAAAAAGTCTATGTTGGTCCCAGAGAAAAGGTGAAAGTGACACAATCAATTTGTCTGCTAAGAGCAGGCTGTTGCCAACAGAATTGGGTCAACTCAACATTCAAGCGAAAAGAAAGGAAAGAGAAGTGTATATTTCCAGTCCCTCCTCCACAGCAGGACAAGTATGTGCATTTCATAGCCGTCAAACTCTTACTTTCGAGGTGAAACGCTGCAACTTTAAGAGTCTTTCGTTTCCGGCAGCCGTTCACTACCGGACAAAACACCTTTTAGTGGCGACAAGGGAAGCTGTGTTCAGTTCAGGCTCGGCAGGTGAAAACAGCGCCGTAAAATTTCACCGTTCTCCAGAATGTTGCCACTTTTAAACGTGTTTATTGGAGCACATTCACACAAATAGCTGGTGGGAACCAATGCCAGTCTCACACATCACATCTTTATTAGGTGATTTCATGGAAATGTATGAAATTTGTTTATAATTCTTCGGGGGTTTTTTTCTTTTTTTTTTTTTTACCAATTCTCAACAATTATGAAAGACAGAAAATATAGAATAGCAGAAGTATTTTTAGACTGCAGGTTTATTGGTTTACCCAGCAGTATTTGGTTGTGTTTTTCACTGAGAGCGACACTCTGACGCAGGCTCTGACGTTGTTAGCATTTGATTAAGCAAACCCTCTTTGTTGAATTATCTTCAATAAAGAGGAGAAGTTACTGTTAGTGGCATCTTTAGAACATTCATTAAAAGTTTCTTGTAATCTTTGACGGTGGTTTCGATCGGTGGTTTATTTGACGCTCGGGCTCCAAAAACCAGTCTGGAATCGCGCTGCACAACTTTCTCAGAACGTCTCTGGCACTGCTGGATTTCTCTCTCAGGTTGTCTTTGCTAATTGGAGAACTAAATTCTGTCTGTGTGCCGACCGCAGAGTCACCTCACAACCACAGATTTGCTTTCACGAGGGAAGATTTGATCTAAGACAGCTGATAATCGCACAATGTGAACCTGGCTTCAGATTAAGAAAATGTTCTCTTACGCGTTAGGTTATCTCTTGACAAGAATGAAAGCGAGTAAGAAGCAACCAAAGTCCAAAGAAAAACCATCAGGAAGGTCAGAGAGCTGTTGAACCAGACCGCTTTAAAATAATGTAAGAAAGTCTGACTAAGAAAACAAATTGTATATAAAGAAAATTTGCACAAAACCGAAAGTCCAACTGAGTTCAATGCAAGAGGGATATCTCCATATATATGCACAGTGTTGTATGTATGGTGGATTACACTCTGAATTCAGCTAACTTCACATCAAATGTTCAAATGGAAACTCAGGCAACAAGACAGCTGAGCTTTTTTACTCGCATTGGGAATGAAGATGGCCTGACCCTGGACATAAATTAATTGTAATACTTAAATGTTGCTTCTCTCCATTTATCTTTTTATTTGTAGTGTATATTCCTTAATGTTTAAAGTTCCTTTTATCCCACTTTTTATCTGATTAGTGACGACTGACTAACCTTTCCCCAAATAAGAACCAGAAGCTGACCTCCTCAAGCCAGTCACCTCCACCTCACACACACTCCCTCCTTCCTTTGTTGTGTAATCAGTGCAGCGCCTCCGACAAGGCCTCTAAGCAGCCATTATGTAATAATTACCCAGCTGTCACTACGATCCTCCCGCCTTGAAGGCAGCCAGTCGGTGAGAAGCAGAGCCGGTGTGGTGTCGTGTTCCTCTGCTCTCCGGGAGGTTTTCGTTTTACGACTGAGATTGTTGTTCTTTCCATCAGAAAGCTCAGTCTCCTCCACAGTGACTGAGTTTCCTGGCTCACTGCTTGAAGCATCATTTTTATGCTTTAGTTCACATCGATATTTGTTTTGCTTTCCATTCATCCAAGCATTTCATCCACTTGAAGTGCTTGGATGATCATAGATATGAAGCTTCTTTTTTTTTTTTTTTTAAATTGGTAGAAAGGAACACAAAATCGACTTTATCTTCCAAAACTATGAGTTGCAAAGTGAACTATTTGGACTGAGACGGTCAGACTGCATAATATTGCAACACTTTTTCCCTAAATAGAATTGGCTAACAATCCTGCCAGAAGTGTTGTAAAAATGTAAACACAAATAAACGTGTCAACTATTTGCAGGTGTTTACTGCCGGTGCATAGATAAAAAGATTTTTATTCTCTTTTTGCCATGATGAACAATATTTGCCAAAAATAAGTTGCAAACTGGACTACGCGGGATGAGGTTATCGCAGTATTGACTGAACTACTGGCAATAAGCGATCACACTTATTTTGATGCATTATTAGTTTTGGAGAATTTTGTTTATTTTTATTTATTTTTTATTTTTTATTTTTTTACAACCAGAAAAAAAAGTCAAAACCTTTACAGGAGCAAAATGCTCTCGCTCATAAAAGTCTGATAATGCCAGATTTGTGTAGTTTTTCAGTTTCAGTGCATCCAACCCTTTTATCTGAACTAAGCATAAGAATATAATCTCTCCAATGTGGGCTAAACCTTGTTAACCCCCCCAAACCCTTCCATTTTCCTCCAGGCTGCAGTTATTCTTTTACAGACTTTTTCCTTCCACTCAATTTTTCATAAATATGTTTGGATACTGTGTTTCACTTTTTGAATTGAATTACTGAAACAAACTAAAATTTCAATTCTGTTCTACTGTAACATGGTGCACGTGTGTATTATCCCAGTTGAAGATACAACGTTGTAATTATCTGTCTACATGTCTGATTTACATAAGCTGTGAAGACATGCCCATCCTCTGTTTCTGCTTGCAGATCCCTGCGGACGCTGTCCCGCCGCTCGGTGGAGGAGGAGTTCCCGCACCTGTACGCTCACGGCTGCACGCTGCGCGACATCTGCGCCGAGTGCACAAAGTTCGTCGCTGACATCATCTCCTCCAGCCGCCGGAGCCTGGACATCCTCAACAACACTCCAAAGAGAGAGGCCAAAGCCGCTCAGAGGCCACAGCTGCAGCGACAGTCCAACTTTGAGGCTTTGCCTCAACCAAACCATCACCACCAACAACCTTCGTCACAGCTCCACCTCAGCGAGACGGTCCGCAGCACGAAGCAATGACTGGCTGAGACTCTGACCTTACTGTGCACACGTTTGTATTTAAAGAGGGGAGGGCTCTCCAAGGGTTGCAGCGTGTCTTAATAATCATATAATCCAGTAAAGGTGCTTCACAGTTAATTTTGCTGGGTTGGAGCATTAAATGTATCATTTAATAGTCAAGTTTAGGTCTAAAAAAAAAAAAATCACTGAAGTTGTTAAGAACTCTTTAGCAAGAATGTAGAGATGCCAGCTTTTTGCACAACTGCTTTACCTTCCTTATCTCACCATCTCACTTTCAACACACTTGTTCACTTAAAACTCTCTCTGCATCTGCCCTATCTGCTGCACCAAACTTTCACTCTTCACTCACACATTTTGGGCGGGAGGGGTTCAATCAGAGGGGAGCGCTGGAGGCTGAGAGGCAGGGCTGCGAGGTTAAAGCTGTGCAGTGTTGCATTAGCATTTAGCTCCAATGGGTTGCCTTGTTTTGTTTTTTTTGTCATGAATGTACCTCAGAAGAACAAAATTGCAAACGTAACAGCTTGTAAACAATAAAATATTTATTTTTAACCATTAAAAAGGCGAGTTAAAAACAATCTGCTGCATAACGAGGCCTCTCTGGCGACGCTTATGAAGACCCCAGACCTGCAGCAGGGTGTGGTGGGGTAGGGCGGGGTGGGGGGTGAAACGGCAGCGACACTGTGAATGTAATGGGGTGAAGCTGCGGGCCGCACCTTTCGCTGACGTAGCATGACGGCCGCGGTGAGAGGCGAGCAGGTCAATCTCCCGCCTCTCTCACTCCCACATAGACGCTTTGCAATCTGTTCTGGTTTTGTAAACACAAAGTGAACCTCGGCTGCAATAAAGATCCAGTGACAAACACAACCAGTGCTGCATCTGCGAGTTTTACTGTGGGCTCACCAAACAACCGAGGAGCACAGCCATCCTGCAGTGGTACAAATTTGACTGATCAGAACGAGCAGCTGATTTGTTGCAGTGAGCATCTTGGAATAAAGAGCGTTTGTGTAGGCTGCTGCTGTTTGTTAATATTTTTGTGTTCCAGTACTTTTGAGGTGATGTTTAGATAACTAGAAGGAGGTATTTTGCATTTTGGCACTCTGCATGGGTCAAAAATTGGCAGCAACATATGCATCATATTTTGGTTAATTTTATGTGTAAATTTATATAGGAATAGACTGCACTACCTGTGTCTCTTGGATGCAAAAAAAACACACAAAAAAAACGGTTTGCGATGGAAAATGTAAGCATATTTTTTCTCCCAGTCTTCAAATATTCATTCACTCAGAAAATATAACCTTTCTAATAAATGTATTAAAAAATAATTTTATGAAACTATTTAAAAAGTGCATTTTCGATAGGGCAAAGATTACTCTTACTTATTTTGAAAGGTACATAAAAAAATAAGAACCACAATACAAATTAACTTTTTCCTAATATACAAATGGCAACAAAAAAAATTTAATATAATTTACATCAATACACTAGCATTATGTAATGATAAAGTAAAAAGCTAAAACCACTGGAAGAAAATGTAGACAATTGGAAGGGTTCATTTAAAAAGAAATTAAAATGACAAGTGAGCCTTTCCTTCAAAGTGAGTCCCAACCATTTATAAAGAGCAAAATGAATTGAAAAATATTTTAAACGTTTGTAAAATCAGCAGGAGTGAGTGTCCGCTTCGTGGTTTCTGAAAGCGGCACTGATGGGAAAATGAAAGTGCCCTGCAAGCAGCAGGGGAATCCATTAATGAAGTAAACGGAGGCTTCCCTTTCTTGTCAGGGATCAATGTGGGCTGGACGGAAGCCCCGCCTCCAGATCATGAATAAATAATTAGGTCTGCGCTCCTATTGGCTGCGTCCTCCTGTCATCCGGCTCTGACTTCACTCTCCCACAGAAGCTGCTGCTGGAGGTCAAGAGCGCGCAAACCTTCTGAGACTCAAAAAGGAAAACGGGTGATTATCCTTTCACAATAAAAGCATGGGGAAACCGCAATGACTCATTCATTCATTGCTGTTGTTGCTTCAAGCTTTTAACCATAGTTTTAAAAATGTACATTTTTGAAGCTGCCATGTATGTCTGATTATTTAACTATTGTTTATTATAATTTTTGTAAATAAGTTTATTTCCAACATAATCCAAATTCACCAAGTATTTGAAAAAAACCCAAAACAAACAAAATAATACACTAATTCATACTATTACAAATATTAGTAAGAAAATGAATCACAATGTATTCAAATAACCCATATTATTGGCAAGTGAATATTTTTGTGTGATCTCTTTCCTGTTTTGTGTCTGCCTAAATTTTTAACTTTTTTTTCTTAATTACATTGACTATACCTGTTGAGCCAATGTTATTCAAATAAAGAACTAATCTGGGTGACAACGAATTCAGTTAAAATTTAATTATCACAATTTAATTTAAAATTACTTTATTATTTGAGGGAAATTAAATATTGTAACTCATAATTTTCTTAATAGTTTTGCAGATACTGATGGCTGTGTCGAGGAAGGATCTCCTGTATAGCTCTTTGTTACAAGCAAGTCTTAAAAAGCCTCTGACTGTCCATCATTTTCTCTATTTTCTGAAGAATCCCTCTTTTTTTTCCACAATAACCTCCAGATGTTCCAGAACAGAATCAGCACCTTTTTTTTTTTTTTTTAACAAGTTGTGTTCTTGCTCTGTTGCTATTACTCCACACCTGGGACGAGTTTGGACCTCTTTTTGCCTTCAGCACACTGTTCAGTCCAACTCTTTGTGACTGAACAGTGTCCGAAATATTGGATTTTAGATTTGTTAGATGAACTCAGCGTGACCTTCTGCTGCGTTCTTTGTTCACTGCATATTGTCACTTGTTCTGGCCACTCACTGGAAAGCTGAAAGAATACTGTGTATGCAAATTTCAGCGGATTATCAGTTTCTGAAATATTCACAACAGCCTGTCATCGACGACCATTCACCACATGCATCCCTGGACAGATTGATTGATTTGTTATCTGACTTAACAGGGAATTTAACCGGTGTGTCTAATAAAAGTGGCTGATATGTGTGAATACTTTTATATCATATGAAAATTTTAAATCATGGATTTTTTTTTTTTTTTTACAATCCACTATAGTGGATTTTTACATCCTTAGGAAATTGTATTATTTTTCCAAGAATATTATACAACTCATTTCCTAACGATAGTCTTTTGGAATAAAGTGTTCTCAGGTCGCCTTGATTCTCAAAACCCATGAGAACGAATAGTTTATTTCGGCGATTTTGTCAGCTTTTATTTTGAAAGGTTTTCAGCGGATGTGACAGGGTTGTCCTCACGCTAACTTCAGTGGAAGTCGGTCAGCTTTAGAGCTTGAAGTAATCGACGAGCCCTCCGAGGCTTGCCGCTCGCAGCCGCCTGTTCTCCTCCTCTCCTTGTGTTCTTGGAGTCCCTGTGCCCCCCCGCCACTCCACCCACAGTGGGAGTGGGAGTGGGTGTGTCGATGCGAACCAGTGTAGCCTCGTCGCTGCTCGTGCGCACTCTGAAAAAGAGGAAAAAGTTGACGATGAGTTCAGAGTGAGCGCGGCCCGCCTCGGAGCAGGCTAACCGTCGGGGGAATGGCAGTCTGGACCAGAGCGGACAAAAACGGCCAGCTGGACCTTCTGCTCCGCGACCGCTGGATCCGAGTGGCGGCCGAACTCACGCGGGAGACGCTGACTTTGACCGCCGAGGCGGAGGTGAGCGGACCGGGGGGGAATCACTGGGACTACCCCTCGGCTGGCCTCCGAAATGGCATGTCGAACGGAAACGACCCCGGATCGAGCCCCGGGATCCCTGGCCGCGGTTCCTCCTCGGGTCAAGACCAACTTCAGAATCAGAATCACGTGGTTCGGGGGCGCAGCAGCAGCCCGGGTCGAGGAAGCGTCAGCCGGAGTCAGTACGATGGAAACTACGGTGTGAACAGCTCTGGAAAGTACCCGGTGAACGGCGCAAACTCTGACTTCGGGAGCCCCGGCTCCGGCTACGGGAGTCCCGGGTCGAGCTTCGGGTCGAGACAAGGCGACCCCCCGGTCAACCTGGACGGCTCCTCCGAAGCGATGCGGAAGGTCCGAGTTGTCAAACAAGAGTCCGGCGGGCTGGGGATCAGCATCAAGGGAGGGCGGGAGAACCGGATGCCCATCCTCATCTCCAAGATCTTCCCGGGGCTCGCCGCCGACCAGAGCCGTGCGCTCCGGGTGGGCGACGCGATCCTGTCCGTGAACGGGAACGACCTCCGGGAGGCGACCCACGACATGGCGGTGCAGGCGCTGAAGAAGGCCGGGAAAGAAGTCACGCTGGAGGGTAAGCGGGTCAACGCGAGAGCGGGGATTTGAAGGCCGAGATTAAACTCCGCGGTCTGAACACACACCTACCAAACTTTTATACAGTCCAGTCAACAACAGGTGGCAGATAGTACTATGGATCTTTACTTGCCAATTTAATTGCACACTTGGAAAATGATAAGTGTAGATTAAAGAAACTTTTCAATACAGAACCAAACTCAACAGGTCACCAGTTTAGGGCAAAGTGAACCTTCATCTCAACATGGACCCAGTCTGCTCTTCTTGAACTTTGAACTAATGCTCAATGTTTTATAAACTTTCACAAGGTAAAATAGTAGAAAGCCAACCTAAATAAAAACTTATTTTACTCAATCTATGACCAAAAGGAGATGCAGAAGCATAGTCAGTTCAGCTGAACATACCACCTTATGTCTGAGTAAGTTTAATCACGATTTTGGTCAAGATTGGCTCACATTGCATCTTCTAGTAGGGATCAATAAATCAGAATATCATTAACAAGTTAATTTATTACAGCCATTATTTACAAACAGTGAAATCTACTATTTAGATTATTTACAGGCAGAGTAGCTTTTTTTTTTTTTATGTCTGGCAATTTTGAGGATTATGGCTTGTATGTAGTGAAACCCAAAATTCAGTTTTGCAGAAAATTTTAATATCACAATTGCTGAATTGCTACAGAAACTTCCTCACAATAATGGCGAAGACTGCAGACCTGAGCAGACAGTCCATGTGGTAAACCACAACAGGCCATTTCAAAAGATGCATGTTCAAACATTTTACCGGAAAGTTGAGCAGAAGGAAAAACGTTTGGCAGAAAAAGATGCAATCAACAGGGTTAACAACCACAGCCTTGCAAACCTTGTGTTGAGACACTTATGAATTAGAGACAATGCCAAAAGTCTTACTTGGGATAAAAGACAGAACTGTTGCTCAGTGGTCCTAATTGCTCCGTTTCAGATGAGTTTGGATTTCTCATTTAATTGGGAAATGAAAGTCCGACCGGTCAGATCCAGTGTTTCTAGAACCAACGATGCAGAAACACGATGGCCGCTAACAAAACAATACGGGCTTTCATTACACCTAATGAATGTGTAGAAACGCAGGAAGATCGTCTCCATGTCACGTCGCACTGATGCAGTAATTCATGCAAAAGGAGCCCCAACCAAGTAATGAGTGCATATACAGTACAATATATGGACAGGCTTTTCAGTCGACTGGCATTTTGGATTATAAACTCTTTATTTGACTGATGTAAAATTAAAAAAGTTTTGGGCAACTAAATTTTGCGTTTCCATTAGATGTAATCCATTTGTATTCAAAATTAAGTATAAAAGACAACTATAACTATGTAGCTATAACTGAAAGGAGAAATAATACCAGAATTAATTCAGCTTAAAAGAAAACAAAACTTTTACTGGAAACAGGAGTTTAACCACTGTCCTGGTCAGGCTTAAAGGCATTACACTTTGTTAAAAGTTCAACTTTAGCAGATGGGATTTATTTGTTTGTGAATGCTGTCCTTGGAAGTGCAAAGTGAATATTATAGACCATTTTTTTGTGTTTTTTTTATAGTGTGTAATAAGTGTAGTAATGCCTCGGTTAATCTTTTCCTAGCTAAAACTGATTTTGGGGTTCTGACTTTTTCAAATTTCTTTCCTTTCTAGGATTACAGACAATAAAAGTACAAATAGTCGTTTCAAATCCATAAAACATGAAAGACTTACAAGATTATTACACGTATTTGTCCCAAACTAACACGCTGCTTTTTTTTCCTTTTTTTTTTTTAAACAATAGTGGGAAGAAAATCAGATTTTTTTGTGACTTGGAGCCATTCAGAGCCGATTAACACTCATTGTGTGCCATCCTAAGAAAACACAGGCCTGTGTTGATATCTGAGCAGACAGTTCAAGCTGCATTGATTCAAATCAGCTGAACACAAATCCTTTGATTAGTGTAACTTGGAATTTAAGCACAGCTGTGGTCAGGGGTGCATGTTAAAGGATCAAAGGTCAATGCAGGATTCAACCAATGAGATTTATCTGTGTCTTTACGAGCTCTCCCTGTGTGCCAACTTAATGCTTTCTTATTTTTGGTGGTATTTTACCATTTAAAATAATTTTTAAAAAAAAGACTTTTTAAGAAAACGATCTACTGACTATATGAATTTGGAAAATGTGTCTTGATGAAAAATATAACAATATTAGTAATGATAAACCTTTACTTGCAGTTGTGTTATTATGTAGTGACTGCAGCTCAACATATTTTGCAGCTCTTAATACAAATATATCTCTCCATGTACATCCAGAACTTCCCAAAAACAAACCTGATCCACTTCACTACAACAGCTGAAGAAAAGTAAATGAGGGGTTTGCATGTTGATTAGTTTTCATTGCACAGTTGGTGCACATTTTGACGTTGCGCGTTTACTGAAACCTTATTTGTTTGTGTTTTTCTTTGGTTTGAGTCTCACAGTTGCCGATCAGCACAGTTTAACTTGACTAAATCAGGCCAACAGGACATTCAGGTGACTCACGGCAGCCCAGTTTAATTTGCTCTAAATGTCAACTCGTGTTCTGTTTTTAACTGCAGGTCAAAAGTTTGCTGCAAATTTTCTCAATGGGAGGTAACCGTGGCAGCTGATTGTTGTCATCTGAGGAGATTGTTGATGATGTTTTTGTCTCGATGTGCGCTCCACAACCGGCATGGCGAAGTGTGCTGAAGGTGTGAAGCCACGGCGTCCGAAAGTGATCCAGCAGTTAGTCGCATTAAAAATGAATACGGTGCAGTCACATGAAGCAAAAAACACCCCACAATATCTTTGTCTGAAGTTGTTTATTTATCTCTGGAAAAGAAATCAGTTCAGTTTCAGATAAATATATACACATGAAATAAATAAATACCAGCGTTTTAGTCTTTAAACAAAATGTTTTAACAAAATTGTGTGTTCCAGCTGCGGAAAAAGTTAGGATGCCCTAATGAAACAAAGTAGCATTCAAGGTGGAAGCAGTGGTTCTCCAGTGGACAGGCCCTGCTACAGTCCCAAACCATGACACGTCCAACTCCATACTCAGCAGTGGGTGTGAGGCTCTTTTCCTGGGTTGCTGTATTTAGTTTATCCTAAACATAATTATTTGAGTTCTGGAGCTCAAATAATCCACCTCTCTCCAAAGAGCATGACTTTAGAAGTGCATGGACCTAAAGTTTTATTGCAATATTTTGAGGTAACAATAAAAGTGAAGATGAGAAATGGTTATTACTTCTATTTTAGGTAACTGTGTGGGTCTGTGACCAATTATTGTCCTTCAAACTCGAAAACTGCTCCTGGAAAAACAAACCCACTTGTGTTGTGCTTCTTTGGGACAATAGGCATATAAATAAATGTGGTTTGGGTCACTAAAATGCACACAATTTATTGGTATTTATTGATTTGATTTGACTTACTGGTTCATTCCAGACATGTCAACTGTTGCGTCGAACATATTCCCGTCAGCATTAGTGTGAATTTGCATCTGTGCATAAATCCAATGAGAATATTTGCTGATATTCTAAATGAACAAACAGTGGATAAAATAGTAAAATACGGACAGTTTTGGAATTTATTGTGGCAGCGATTAAATCAACATTCTTACCATGAGAAGGTGTTTCACAATAAATGGTAAACGATTTGATAAATGCCTGCCTCCATCTGGAAGGTCTGCTCTTTGTCTACATTTTTTTCTGAAAACTGACACCCTTTGTATTTTCTTAGAGAATACAGTTTTCTTTCTTTCACACCTCCGACTAAAGTTAAATATGTTTAGTTTCTTCCAGATTTGGCTGATTTTCACTCTTAGATCAGCGTTAGTTAGAGTCCAGTGGAGATCTTGTGATCATATTTTAGTTTACATGGATACTCCTGTCAGCATCTTGCGGTCTGCTTTCAGGGTGAACGTGCTGGGACAGCCAGATCTGGTCATGTTAGCGGTTGAACTAATTGCCCGCCACTACTACAAGATTATTATTTTTTTATTTTTTTACAGTGTAATAGCTGGTTTTAAATCTTTTGACGCCTCTTTAAATCATATCTTCAGTCTTGTTTCTGAAGGTTTGACAGTTCTCAGGATCTCACCATGGTGTTCCCTCTCACTTTAATGTTTATGAGCATCAAATCGAATGTTTAAGTGAACAAATTGCTACCTTGTTTTATACATGTTGGTCCCGATGTTATACAGCGGTATGTTTTTGCCATTTTAAGTGAGATTAAAACGGCTCTACATGTAAATATGCTCCAAGACGCTCATGTTAAATCAAAATGATTGTGTCTGAGCTGTCACTGTTGCATCATTTTAGCCATTAATTACTTAGTTTTATGATTAAGTCAATATTACTTTTATTTTTTCCTTTGTGTTGTCATTAGTGTACAGTGTTTCTGTAAATCTTGTTTTGCTCTGTCCACTTTATGCCGTGACAGCATAAATTTTCCACTGCTGGGACTAATAAATGGTTATCTTCTCTTATTTTGGGGTGTTTGTCGTAAAACCCGCTACACAGGGCTTCATAAACCAGCATTAGGGTCCCAAACCGGGAGCATTTTTGTTGAAAAGAGTTGTCGACAGGCGGACTGCAGAGCCCTGAGGGTTTGGAAACTTAACATCGGGAACAGCTAAAAGCTGTGTTTAATGGCTCGGAATAAACGTGGGTTGAATACCGACGAGCGCAAATTGTAGGAACTAATCAATGAGGGACACATTTCCACTGAAGTCGAAACCAGGCCCGTTGTGTTCCTCCCAACATAAAACCAAGTGAACGCAGCAAACGTTTTCAGCCATCTGCTCTGTGAAAATGTGATTTTATTTCATTTTTTTCCCCCACTCAGACTCAGATTAGTCAAGCTATTTATCTTTTATAATCAGAGAAACAGCAGAGTCTTTATGCTTCCCAGCAATGAAACGTTTTTGGTTTGAAACCACAGATTGAACTTTGCCTGCTGGCGCCTCTGTGAAAAGCAGCGACCCCCCTCGGGCGCCCTGAGGAGGAAGGCTCCGCGTGCTGCTGCAGGAATCTGTCAGCTGCCTGTCATCAGAGCGTTTGTGGATCTGCCACTGCTTCGTGAAAAGGAGCGGCGGTCACTCAGAGTGAGGCTTGACCGTCCAGAACGCAGTGGCAGCACACAAATGCATAAACTCCCAGATATTCCCCCAATTAGCTCCGGAGCCCCACATTCCTGACCTCCTCTCACACGTGCTTATTTGGGGCAGAGGTCAGTCATCTGACTTGGATGGTTGGTGCTCCTCTGCAGCCTTTAGCGGTTTAAATTGTTCATGTTGCAGAGATTGATCCGAAGCCACTTCTGTAAAACAGAAAATAACCAGCCGTTGTTCCAGTGATCAGCAACACGGCCTGCAGAGGGCGGTTCATGGCTTGCATCCCGCTATTTAAACTCAGTCACACAAACTCTTGTTCCTGTCTGAGCTCTTCCAGGAATGCTGCCTTCACTGCAGCTCAGTTCAGCCTGTTCTTCTCCTAACACCTTTAACACACCTGACTCACGCTTACTTTACACTTCTTTAAGTAGATGAAGCACTTAATGCTCAGGCCGGCGTTTGTTACTGTCCTGAAGCTTGCAAGCAGAGCCGAAACAATCGGATGAATTGTGACTAATAAATGTATAAAATAGTTAACCAATTTAATAATCGATTAATCATTAACTCGAGTAGAGACTCAAAAACAGGTTATTTGCATAAAAAAGGTGAAGCTCATCCAAAATTGTATAAAATATGTGTACGTTTTGCATTAAAGATAAAACACCAAAACTGGTATTAGCTTTCACACAGTTCAAATTCACTAAAAGAATGCTGTGTTGTGGCTCTTAAGGCAATGAAATGTTTGTTGCCTTATCTAAAAAAAAAAAAAAAAGATGAATTGAATTTTCTTTATTTGCATCTATTAATGTATTTGGTAACGCTTTATTTGACGGGGTGTGCATAAGCCTGACATGACACTGTCATAAACATGATGCAACAGCTATTATGAACACGACGGAGTCTTTATGAATGTTGTCACAAAGTGTCATTCGGTAAATAATGACACTTTTAATGCAGAGTTTCTTTAAATGTTGGAGATATTGACACGTCAATGAAAAGGTGGCACTTTTAATGGCCTTTCAGTGCAACGTTTAGAGCAACTTTGCATTAAAAGTGTCATTATTAACCAAATGACATTTTATGACATCAGTCATAGGCATTCATAAGAACTCCTTCATGTTCATGACGGGTGTTATGTCATGATTATGACAGTATCGTGTTTTTCTAATATTGTATTAAAAATGTTTAAGTAGTTGGATGAAAAATCTGTAGTACCTGCCCAAAATAATTGATTACTAAAATATTTGACAATTATTTCAATAACTGATTATTCATGATTAATCCAAATTGTTTCAGCTCTACTAATAATCTGTTTACCAGCTCTTAAAATGAATTGGATAAGTTGATAAATGGTTAAACTGTCAACACAATGCCAGCCATGCTACCCATCCACAAACTGGAAAACATTTTGAAAAACAAGATTAACGTAAAGATGTGTAATCATAGTGAAATGCAACACATTTGTTAAAAACAAACCAAGCATATAAGCAGAAATACCCCGCTCCAGCTCTTTCATACAGTATTGCTGGCTTTATGTTTCGGGCTTGTTCCAGCTACAGAAGTAATGTGCTGTCAGCTTTAAGATAACAGGTGTAGCTTGGCTAAAACTGAGTCATGCGACCAGATGAAGCAGCAGATCGACCCCAGAGTGATTGAAGTGTTACAATGACCCAAGTTTCAACCTCAGTCTGACTGAACTGCTGGGGTGGGTGGGTTACACTTAAAGCCTCTAGTGGAAAACTGTTAGCAAGACGGTGAAGAAGTTTATGTTAGAAACATTATTTGCGAAATGTCAAAATAATCACTGCTCAGAGATAAAAAAAAAACAAAAACAAGATATTTCTTAGTATTTGGTAGAATTTCCTTACTGACGCGGCCTACAAACCTGACTAAGTTACAGCTACCAAATACTAAGAAATATCTTGTTTTTTTTGTTTTTTTTATCTCTAAGCAGTGATTATTTTGACATTTCACAAATGAAAATAATGTTTCTAACATAGCATGTCCTTCCTTAAACCTCTCACAATAATTTGCTGGAATTTGGTCCTTTTCTCCCGGCGGAAGTGCTGTAACTTAGTCAGGTTTGTAGGCCGCTGGCTCACACACGCCTTTCCAGATCTATCCACAAATGTTCTTATGTGACTGAGACCAAAACATCAACTTGATAGCCCTTAAGCCACTGGGTAACTAATGTTCTTGCATGCTAAGGGCCACTGTTCATTTGAAGACCCCTTTGGGCCCAAGCTTTTAGTTCCTGGCTGGTGTTTTGAGTTGTCTCTTCAAAATGTCCAAATTATGCTTTTTCCTCGTGAATTGCAAAAGCCCTCCCTGTAATAAAATACTCCCCTCAGCATAATGCTGCCACCTCCATACTTCGTAATATGGTGTTTTAAAGATTGCAGGCGTTTCCATTTTTCTAAAGGTAACGGTGGTCATTTTGGCCAGATGCTTCCATTCTAGTTTCTTTGGACTAAAAAATATGTTTTTAAAAGTGAAGATTTTTGTCCTTGAGTGCATTCGTAAACAATAGTTTGTCTTTTTGCTTAGCTTTTCAAGTAATGACTTCCTCCATTTCAGCTCATGTCAGAACACAACTTGTTTTCCTGTGGAAAGTGTCACTCTCCACCCAGCTTCAGCCAACATCTTGACAAGATATTTTGGTTTTTACTGTGTACATAGGCAGTTGTGCATTAACTTGGATTTATTACGTGATCGCTTGCGCTCAGCTTCATATTTTAGAAAGCTGCTTTGCAGATTGTGGTAAAAGATATATTGTTGCCTTTACCACTTTATGATGTGGTAAAAAATCATTTCTGAAGAATGTGGGGAGATGTTAATTTATAGCTGTGCTTAAACTTTCTTTGCAGATATAGATTCTAATCATATGATAAACTGCAAACTGTTTTTTAAAAAAGAAAGAGAGTGACAAACCACTCCCAAAAGCAACGAATCTATAAATCTGAGTACAGTACTTTGCATACATCTGTCATTTTATTTTTTTGTTGAAGTTTTATTTTTATTTATCAATGTCATCATTTAATTTGATTTGATCATCGTTCTGAGCCCGTTTGTGACTGATTACTACGTATTCAGGCCTGCAGCGTTTTGGAAGCTGCAAACTCAGAGTCAGCTTCAGAAAAGACAAATTCAAGCTCAGAAGCCTTGTTACTGTTTGATGTGGCCATTAAGCGACTCATATGTGCTTAATTAGTCTACACTCGGTTTTGGTTTGCTGCGGGAAAAGGACAGTTTTGTGTGGAGGCTTTTGTTTGAGTAATTAGGAGGAATAAAAAAGGCATTGATGAAATGGGGACAAACCTGGTGAACGTTTTTTTTTTTTTTTTCTCTTGTGCCGACTTTGTTCACTGTCTGCTTTTCTTTCCCATACATCAAAACGTCTCATATTTATACCCGCAAATATATTTGATTGGTCCACATTTTTGTGCCTCAGCTATAAATGGATGCATTTTTGTTATTAGAAATTTCAGGAGGATCCCTTTGATCCTCAAGGTAATCCACCTTGTCTGTTTTGCTGGGAACCTGCCGGCGCTAAAGTACCATCAATCTGTGCTCTCAGCACAGACGGCGGTAATCTTCAACTGTCGGCGCTGCAGACCATGATAAATGTGATTATTTTTGTCCATAATCTGCTTTATAGTGTGCAGAAAGTTGACACACCCACACTGAAGTCCACTTTTAGTCCACTGCGTGCGCTGATCTTTTAGAAAACTGAGTCATGTAATTAAATAAATGTGGTGGCGTAGTGTTGCAAAAGTGTTTTAGCATAAAGCGGTTACTAGTTTTTTTTGTTTTTATTTTCAAATACTCTCACTGAGGTTGTATCGTAAAGTAGCAGAGGGAACGGTGTGAATTTGTCTGGAATCCTTAAAACCCCAGTTTTATGGTGCATTCATATCAGACCTGATTATTCTGTTTTAATCAAACTCTAGCTTGCTTGCTTAGATAGTATGTTTCATTTGTGATGGTGTGAATGTCCAATCGAACTCTGATGCGGACTCTGGTCTGCTTACAAACCTGGGGCTTGTTCAAGAGAAGTGAATTCTGGTGCGTTTTGTTTGTTTGTTTGTTTTTACTGAAGTAGGGAGGCAATGTGAGCATTGGGACTGTTTTTTTTAGGGAACTTTATATTATATTGTTTTCGGCCATAACGGCAATATTAACATCGGATATCGACTCTCATTCAGATTTTCATATCGGTGCAGCTCAGTCTTCTATCCAAATCAAGAAGATAGTTACTTTACGTGAAGATAATTAAGTTTTCTATTTTTTAATCAAAATGGTCCTCACAATCTGATATATTTTAGACTTTTTACTCGTTAGAGTGAGCAAATATTGCTGAATCAAAGCATTGTTCAGAGGGGATTGCTCCATTGGTGGCTAGATGGATACTTTTGGAGAAGGAAAGGGAAGCTAGAGAAAAGCCAGCGGGGAAAGCGTGTTGGGCCAAACCACAGGAGAATTTCTGGGCAGTTGGGGAGGAAAGTACAGAGGCCGGGGTCTGACTCAACGACTCGCCGCTCTGTGAGCTATTATTTCACCCATTCCAGAAGATGATTACTTCTTGGTAAGCGGGGAAGAAGAGTAGTTTTACGGGTCGCTTTGAACCACAGCTATTGCCACAACCAAATATGTGCCGAGTCAGACAGTCCTCCTCTACCTCTGGACGTTGTCTTCCCTTTCTTCTGTCTATCCTTTGGCCGGCAGGCAGCAAGGTATAAATGGAAGCAGATGAGCTGGGCTTATGGGATGCTGGTTGGCGTCTCTGGGGAATCCTCCTCCTTGCGCATTTATGCAGAAGCATACATGCAATACAGCGTGCACAGATCGGTTGGCCCTCTGTGGATGGGCCTAATTAGAAGCAGAAGTGGAGCTGAGCAATCGGCCTGAAAGAACTAATGAGTTCATCAGACTGCAACAAAGCCAGAAAGACGGGCTGTTCCATCCAAATGCATTCAGCCTCTTTTTAATGATCACAAAGCAATGAAACAGTCCATCTACGATGGAGAGACTAAAGGCTGTAAAGACTAGGACAATTAGACCAAAGGTTCCTTCATGTTTGAAAAGAGAGACTCAATATGTGAGGTTCCTACTTCCAGGTAGACACAGACAATATTAGTGAGTTACTGACTGGTCTTGAGCTATGCCTGAACAGAAACCAGTCAGTTTTAGCTCAATTAGGGGTAGTTGATCTAGCCAATGGGATGAAGCAGGTAGGAATGGCAAAATGTTCTCGGTTTTCCCGCAGGATTTGAAACATCTCGGCTTTTAAACAAGGCACCGCTGATAGATTTGACTTATCTGACTACATAAAAGATTACAGCTGCTTGGAGGCCTCATTGTTTAGACTAAAGGAGACTGAATAAAAGCAGATGTAGAATGGTCCACGTGCTGCCAAAAAGTCACACAGCAGAGCTTTTACAAACTCCACTGCTGCAAAGCAAGACCATAATTACAGTTTACACAAGGGGCATGCAGAAGAGTATTCCAAGTCCCCACTTCTGTGATTCATTTTCCCAGAATTTGTCTTTTAACAACAAATGTGCTTAATGATTGCATCTAAAAGATTTGATAGAAAGTTAACCTATTTTAACCTGCTTCTCGCTGATGAAGTCATTATTTCCGTTGCAACATGCAACACACATTCTTCACTACATGTTGTTTGCAGCCGGGATTTTCTTCTCTCCAAACTTCACATGGCTAAATGCCTGAGAAATCAAGCAGTTACTGAGTTTTGGGTTTTAGAGATTCTCTTTCTTTCTTCTTTTTTTTTTAAAGTGTAAAATCTAAATGCAGTCTGATTAGCATTTTATGAAGGTAAAAATAACAACATGCTTGCATGATGTGGCATGCAATTTAATTTGTAGCTCCATGCATCGTGTTCCAGTTTGCTATTTTCAGATGTTTTTATGGATACGAAGGTAAACAGTGATGTCTAGTTGATAGTAGGTGACTTGTTAGTGAGGAAGACTTCCTCATTAGCCGAGAGGCTGTCGGTATAAGAAGCCGACCCGAGTCGGGGAGGCACAGGGTGCCGTGTGCTTGGAGATGGAGACTGAGCAGCATAGCTGTTCGCCGATGATGGCTTGGAAATGACTACACTCTCTGCTACTGTTCACCCTTTGAAGGAAATGATGGCACATTAAAAGTTGTTTTGTTCTTTGACTGCCTCCACGCAAACTCGCTGAATCAGCTTTAACGTTTGATAGCTTAAAGCTATGACTTCAGTGACGCCCTCCGGACACCAAAGAAACAATAGATTTAATATATAAACAACAGATTAACTGCCTATTCATAATAAAACAAATTAAGCTAGTGAAGAGAGTGAGAAACTGAACATCTGGAAGTGAATAAAGCAGCTTAACAAAGAGGTTGGATAAACCAGCGCTTTTGTTTTCTCTTTATTGACATGATTCATTGTGAAACTGGTTTAGTCAGTTAAAAAAAGAACTGTGTGGGAGATGAACTTTAGCACTTAGAGATTCAGAGGAATATTGGCACCTACACACATAAGCAGGATCTAGCATTGTTAGCAAATGTATTCTGTGGAAAATATAGAATACCCAAAGTTAACTAAAATATCAAGTACAACAACTCTAGCTGGATTCTGGCTGACAACTTTTTGCATCTCTATTTGTTTACACAGCTTTGAGTAAATGTTAGCAGCATTCAGACCTGGTGCAGACTTGGTGTTAGTTCATTATTACACTCTGATTATCTGTTAAACTTGTAAAACCACAGATGGCAGAGCGTCTATATACCGAAAATGTCTCGTCTCAATATCTCTTCTTCAGTTCTGTTGATTAGTGACACCTTGATTTTACAGAGCCACTCTCTTTCCTGTGAGCCTCGCACGTAAACACAGGCATCCAGGAATGCTTTCACACTCACTCCCTCACTCTAAACCACTTGCGTCTGCAGAAACGCTCCCGTTTCTTGTTGGTGTGGGAGATGTGGTTAGGATGGTCGGCCTTGGCCCGTTTCCTCAGCTCCCCGCCCAGTCTTGCATTCTGAGTCATGCATAGAGTAATGTACACAGGAGCATGCAGGGGCTTATGCACACCGCAGCCTCCTCTGCTTCTGCAGATCTGTGATCAGACTGTTGGTTCTCTTCGACTTTTGATGTTTTGATCAGGGGTGTGATGTGTTGCTTTTTGAGATCTTCTAGCCTACTTCATGTCGTCCTACAGGCTCTTGTTTATTGATATCTCGGTTGTACACATCCGGCAGGGACGATCAGCACCAAGTATGGCTTGTAAAAGTTTTATTTAGTTGAAATAGTCACTGCTAATTAGGAATTCAACAAATTGGGATCTTTACATCCTCATACAGAGCCAGGTTAGTTGGAATAGCTCTTTTGTTTTAACTCTTTACATCTCATCCTATGCGTGTTTCTTTCTGGTTAGAAACTCACCGTTCTCTTTAGGAAGCATGGAATCACAAGGAATATCTACGTTCAAGAATGACCTCATCTCCTCAGAGGGTTGTCTCAGGTTTCATACGAAGCAGACGGACTCATTGTCCAACTCAAACACACTCAGAAATGCTTCTGCCCTGTTTTCACCATCATCATACGAAGAGTATGAGAGCAGACGCAGGAGGAAACAATGAAGAGATAAAACCTTCATGTTTAGGAGGGAGAGAGGGGAATAACTGAGGCCGCCGTGGGGACGGGAGCCCACAGGACCAAATTTGGAGAGCGAATCCATCACATCGGAGCAAAAGCCCCCCTTTTATTGTACAAACAGCCAACTGGCCAACCTCACATCTGTACTTGGTTTTCTTCTGGGCTTGTTTCTCTTACACACTCAGCTCTAGATATAATTTTAGGAAAATGCAGCGGCAGATATTTCATCGTTCACTTGCGCACCGGGAAGTGGACTTTAAAGGGTTTTAGTCTGCAGCCACTTTCCTCTGTAGTAACCAGCTGTCACTGGCTGGATCTGATCAAACCATAGATGCATCCTTGGCTGACTGTTGGCATTCATCAGATACATTTCTTTATATTATGTTGAATAACTGAAGTGGCCATGCTACTCCTGAGATTTGTCCAAACTGATGTTCTTTTAATTTTCTTTGGAAAATCAGTCTCTCCACCAGAGATGGGTAATTCCTGTCCTTCAGGGTCTGCATGTTTTTAATGTGTAACCGTTCTATTGTTTCGCTAACGCCTTGCTCCCTGCCGGGGCCTGCCTATGACTCATTCCTTGACGTCAGGTGTGTTCAAGTAGGGGAACACCTCAAACGTGCACGACTACACGGCCTCTGGGATTCCTGAGTTGTGTACAGAATCAGTTTTGTGTGTCTCCTTCGTTCAT
The DNA here is from genome assembly GCA_903067055.1 of Poeciliopsis paucimaculata. Classification (NCBI taxonomy): domain Eukaryota; kingdom Metazoa; phylum Chordata; class Actinopteri; order Cyprinodontiformes; family Poeciliidae; genus Poeciliopsis; species Poeciliopsis paucimaculata. Next base: position 102,615 of record CAEGAD010094440.1, on the reverse strand, counting down.
TTCCTGTGCTTGAAACCAAAATAGCTGCAGAACAAGTTCCATGTTGCTTTTTAGTTTGTTTTGGAAGAGCTTTTAGCCGAGCACTGCTTTTGCCATGCCAGGGTCTTTCATTTGCTCTAAACATCGTTGTCTTCACCACATACTGGTGCTGCGCAAGTCTTACCCAAGTGTAATTTCAGAACTCATGTGGACATGTTTCTTTTTCCAGAAATTGGGGATAAATATCCATCTTAAAAATATATTAAGAATTTCAGGCTCTTTTGTACTGTTCCCCTCTTGCATATTATAGAATATGAACCCATCCAAGTAAAATTAACTGTACCTTTACTGAACTGTTTTTTTCCTTTCACCCATCCTCAGTGAAGTACATCCGCGAGGTGTCTCCGCTCTTCAAGAAGCCGTCCCTGGTGGCCGACCTACAGTGGGACGGCGTCCGCCCACAGTCGCCCAGCTACAGCGGCAGCGACGACTCCGGGTCACCCAAGCACAGCAGCTCATCGTCCTCGTCCAAAGACAGGAAGGTCATCAGCCTGAAGATGTGCTTCATCAGCAGGAACCTCACCATGCCTGATCTGGAGAACAGGTTTGCTGAAATGCCTGAGGTTGAGGGAGGGTTGGGAGTTGGGATTTTGTGTGTCTCTCTTCTGTTCATTAGATTGGAATGTTTATTTTTGTTGAACATTACGGGCAAGACAACAAAAACCTCCTCTGAGCATGTTGATCTAAAACAGGAAGATTAGTCAGACCGTGTGCGACAGTGTTGCCTACATTTGTGAAAAAAGTCGCTCTTGTCTGCTAGTCATTTAGTACATTGCCTTGAATTTTTTAAAAATATTATTGGTCATTTAAATATATTTATCTTAAAACAACAAAAAATATTAAACACATTAATATATTTGGTGAATATTTTATGAACTACAAAGCATAAAATAATGCATATAGCTTTTTATCCCAGGTTACTTAGGCACAACAGTAAGCTTGAGAAAAACTAAAAGCTTTTAGCCATCTTTTGAATTTCCTCTACTTAAACTGAACTTGATTAAATATAAATACTCTTACGACAAAGCAGTTGATGGTGGATTAGGCAGCAAGTTCTTTTTTTCCCCTTGATTTTAACTCATTAAACTACAGCGAGCGTCTTTCAGGAACGCCGTTCTTTCGCTGGTTTATGGTAGGAACTGAATGTTCCTCCGGTTATTCAGACAGGGCTCAAAATAATTGAATAAAATCACATTTTACATGAGAGTTTTTGGCAAAAATGTGAGGAAATGTTTCCTGGGATCTAACTAGAAAATAAAATTTGATATATAAACCCTCAGCATTATTTCCAGTTTTTATTTCTTCCCAAAACAGTAAACTTCTCCTGTTCCATGCAGACTGCTGGAGCTGCACTCCCCAGACGGCCAGCACACCGTGGTGCTGCGCTGTAAAGACGGAGCCACAGCCAACTCCTGGTTCACTGCCATACACACCAACATAGCCGCTCTCCTGCCGCAGACGCTGGCGCACATCAACGCCTACCTGGGGGCCTCGTCTGCAGCCTCCACACACCCCCACCTTAAACACATCGGCTGGCTGGCTGAACAGGTACGCAGAAACTGCTCTAAAAAAAATAAACAGATTTTCTGGGAGATCGTTGAATTACTGAAGGGAAATTAAATAGACATTTTAGTGGTTTATGTATTCCTTCCATTAGTGTTTTTATTTTTCTTTCCTCTTTTTCCACCCAAGCTTTTCATAAGAATCCAGTTTATTTTACCTGATTAAACCTGTTTAGTTCATAAAGGATAAATTTACCCACTGGAATCTAGATGTGCCATAAAGTGAAATGAATCACTGCAGGCTCAATGACAACTGCTGTAAAAGACATCCGCTAAAAACACGCTCTGTGAAAAACTATTCATAGAGAAACTCAAATGACTCATAAAACAATCCTCAAGGGAAGAGTTTTGATTTGGCGCTTCGTTGAATCTGTGTCCCTCTGTTTTTCTCAGTGGTCATTGTGTAACGCCATCTGGCACAAAACGGTCTCATGCTAAATTACGAGCAAAGAAGAAAGATCACAAAATGGAAGAAAAGCGCTGCACCTTGGGATCATATCAAAATAAAGAAAAGATATGTGCATCCTACTGTAAAACTAGATTCAATAATCAGATTTCCCTTTATAAGGGCTGGAGGTAATTTTTGTAAACTTTTATTTAGATTCAACAAATGTAATTAAGAAGGGTTATAAAGATAACATTATCCCCATTCATGCCTCAAAGCACATTCCTTTAGCTTTGTCCTCTCTATTCTGATCCACTCAATAAACTTGATATTTAAGTTTATATATAAAGTTTATAAACTTGATATATAAGTTTATAAGGTACTGTATTGTTTTAAAACAGTAACTAGTTCACTGTTTTAAAATGATCAAATGTTACAATATAAATAGGTTTATATTGTAATGCTTCCTGGAACTTTGTACAAGTATTTCAAAGTAAATTCAGTTTCATGTGCATAAAAATAATCTGTTGAACACTAAATTTGATTTTCAAAGATGCAAAATGTGTGTTTTCATTATTTCAGGTTTGAATTTGTTTATAAAATATGTTCCTAGATAACAACAGCAGCAAGACATTTTTTGTTTAGTCTGCTGATATGATACAATTTCTCTTTTTACAAAGTTAAATTTGTGATTCTGTTGGACTAGTGTTCCTTATTTAGTTAAAGAAAATGGGTGATGTCACACAATGTGTGTGAGAACACACACATACTGTTAAATGTGTTTTTACTCGTTTAAGTTGCAAGACAAAAGCATTGTGAAGTTCACCTTTTAAACTCTCCTTAGTTTCCTGTATTGGGGATTAGCACTGTTTGCTTGAGTAGCCTTCCTCAAACAGCAGTCGTAGGGTGTGTGTGTGGGCGTGTGGGTGTGCGTGTGGGTGTGTGGGTGCGCGCGCGCGTGTGTGTGTGTGTGTGTGTGCGCTCCTTAGAGAGTGAAGATCTCCTAATTTTTAAAAGACTGTCAGTATTTTCTGATCTTCCTTGTTCCGCCACAGGTAAAGGTTGAAAGCTGTCTCTACTGCAGTAATGCAACATGCACAGGAAGTGCATGTTGCACTCAAGCACCCTAAATTCTAACATGCCAACCAAACTTGTCCTGAAATCACTCACAGGAATGAAACGCTGCTTCATATCTTTTCACTTTGAACTGTCCGTTCAGGCACTGGTTGAATGGATTCATGGATTCATGTGTTGTCGCGCTTAGGAGTAAAACAGGAAATACAGATGGAAGTTTCTGTCGCGTTACGCTACTTCCTGTGAAGCCCACTTATTCGCAGCAGGCACTTTCACAATCGCACCGTCCGGTTTGATGTCGTTCAGTCACGACTCAGTTAAAGCAAAGAAGAAAAGACAAAAAGCTCCATTTTCTTCCCCAGAGCTCTTACAAGATTCAGGTCAGATTGTGAGCTGCTGAGCTCCACTGCACCATCAACATATCTTTACCTTGTCAGGACTGCATAATTATCACTCTAAAATTCACATACACAGTGTTTTTGGGGAGCGGGTGGGTCTTTCTGAGGCGTCGGTTTGATGGGTTTTAAATCTTAAATACACATTTTTAGTGGCATTTGACTCAAGGGGAGTTGACTTATTGTTTCTTATCGTTGCATTACAAAAACTGTTGTTAACACAACTAATACATTTATTTAGAGGGAAAGCATTGCATAGCAACAGTTTTGGACACCACGCCTTTTCTGTCTAATGCAATACTAACACAACTCAGCCAAACGTATTCATAACGTATTTTGTCACGTTACAGCCACAAAGATAAATATATTTCATCGAAGTTTAATGTGAAAGACCAACACAAAAGTGGTGTACAATTGTGAAGTAAAGAGAAAAAGAATTACATGATACAAACTAGTTTTTTACAAATAAAAAAACTGAAAAGTGTGTGGGCTTGTGATGTGACACAATGTGGAGAAGTTCGAAGAGTTTGAATACTTTAGCAAGCCACTATATTTATTTAACTTTCATCCCCAGATTGTCAGGCAGTTGTTAGGAAAAAGTACTTTATTGTAAATTTTTTTTATATCAATACGCATTAAAACATGTATAACACATTTGCATCTTGAACAATACACAAACACACATGTAATAGCCACAAAATACAATTAATTTCCACCCGTTTGATCAAGGAAAAAATCATTTTAAAATATGCAACATGCTTGCTAAGACAACAAACATTATGACATGAACTTAGAATTACATTTTATAGAAGTATATCTTGTGACAGATATAAAAGGGGTCCAATATTTTAATCGGTGTCTGAAAAAGTTCTATAAAAATTTTATTTATTATTAATATTTGTTTCACTTTAGAAACAGAAACACCTTGCAGAACCGCAAGGGTGAAAACATAGTACATGTGTGATTACCAGCTGTGCCAAGGGGGGGAGAAAAAAAGTAAAATATTGAGTTCAGTCTGGGGTCAGAAGAGTCTGTTCCTAACACGCTGCAGCTCTGACTCCACTCCGTACTGTGATTCACCGTTCTGTGTGAAACCATTAAATCCTCCGAGTCTGTTTCATTCCATCCAGACTCCACAGGAAAGCCTTCGAAAATAGAAAGTGTCCGTTTTGATCAGCTTCGATTCCTCTTCTTGAATTGATATCGCAGATTCAGCTGGAAGGCGGACGGCAGCAGTTCAGGCCGGTTGTCATGGCGCTGACGGAAAAAGACATCCTGCTGTTTGACTCGGTGCCGTGGAGCAGAGAGTCCTGGTCCATGCCTCTGCTCACACACCCGCTGCTCGCCACCAGGTAAAGACAGGTGCTGCAGCTGCACATGCTCTTCCTTTAAGGGTTTTCAATGTCCTGAATTCAGATGTTTATATTCATGTTAAATGATGTTTTATTTGGTTTTTTATTTTGGTTATCTGTAAATCAGCCGATCAGCAATCTTTCTGTTTTTACTACTTCCCTTTAATTTCCAGTGATTAAAGTATCTACAAGTTTCCAGATGCTCACATGAAGCTGCAGAGTTCTGCTTTTCTAAATTAAGTCGATATATTTGTGGTATTTTGCTGATTGGTTTTCCTTCTGTAAAACATTTCTCCTGGTTCTTGTTTCCCTGAATTTCAAGTGAATCACAGCCACAATTACAGCTGTGATTCACTGATTGATGAAGCTCAGGTTTATTTATACCGCACATATGTAAACATCTGTAGTATTGACCAGACTGCTGTACAGAAAGTAGAAAAATGACTGCAAACAGTTTTTTCCCCCCCACATATTTCAGACGTTTTTTTTGTCACAGAAAAGGCTTGGCGTCCAAAATTTTTGCTATGCAATGCTTTCCCTCTAAATAAATGTATCAGTTGTGTAAACAACAGTTTTTGTCTGGTTTCCTCAGCCGACCGTCTGTAGGGGTTGTACATTTTTTCAGTTCTTAATGTGAAAAACCAATCAAAACCAGACACTCTGCTACAAATCAGATGCAAAGGGTTTAAGTCAAAGAATTTAAAAAAAAAAAACACAAAGTATTAGCCTTAGGTCTTGCAGGAAGATATGCTGGATTATGGTTGGATGATCTGTTTAGCTCAGAAGAAACCCCTCAACTGTGAATAGTTCAGGGTCATTTTAAGACATAAACAAGAGCCGTGCAAAGGTCAACATTTCATCTGCCTTGTGAAAACGCGTCTTTCCTTCGCTCTCACTCTTGCCTGTTCTGCGTTTCTGCCTTCAGACTGGTTCACTCCGGCAGCGCCAGGGGTTCTCCGTCCCACGGCTCAGACCTGGTGTTCGCCACTCGGACCGGCACCGGGCGCGGCATCGAGTCGCACGTCTTCAGAGTGGAGACTCACTGGGACCTGTCCACGTGGACGCGCGCTCTCGTTCAGGGGGTTCATGCCGCAGCCGAGATCATCAAGGAGGTCTCCATCGGTGAGGCTTTACTGACTTCCTGTGAAGTGCAAAATATCTGGAGTAGAGCTGCACAATATCGCAAATTTACCTTTCTTGTAATACTGCAGCTTTGACTGCAAAAAATGTCAGCTAATTATTTAAGTAACATGCATTTAGTTTTAGAGCCAGTATCTGGCTCTAAAACTGAAGCTGAAGGTCTCTTCCTGTATTGCTTCAGTCAGATTGATTACACAAAGACTAATAAAATGTGGACATTTTCAAGTTAAAGATCAGAGGAGAAATTGGCAGATTTCCATTTCTATATTTGATTTTATTGATCCATCTTGAAATTTGCACTCTGGGATTACCTCATAGCAGAAACGTCTACCTATCAAACCTCAGAAACACCTGACAAGATTTCACTTTTCAGATTTAGAGCCTCATTCATCTCGTGTTGCACGGCGTCTGGTTGAGGTTATGTGAGACAGCTGCCCTGTTCGCCGTAGCGTGATGATCTTTAACCACAGGATGTGGGTTCTTCTTTCTGTATGACGTCGTCATTCTAGTCTGTGGTTAACTGAAATGCTGTTTTTAGGATAACATGCATGTTTAGATTTTTTTTTTTTTTAAAGTCACAAATTATTGATTGGTCTTCTTCACATAAAATAGTCTGAACAGGCAGCATCTGACAGCAGCTGTCCCACAAAGGTTTGTCGCAGCTTGGAGAAAGAGCAGCTCTGTGTCGGGAAAAGCACAAGCGGGAGCCAGGAGAAGGGAATGTTTTTGCGCCAAGCAGAACAATAGCCGCCTGTCGGAACAGTAATGGAGAGACTCTGACTTTTTTTTTTTTTTTTTTTTTTTAAACGCTCCTTCCTTGTCCGGTTGCTACACAAACACACGGCTGTGCAGAAACATTCTTGTCACTGGAGATACAGCAGAGAAATGCTTTTGGATCAAATGACTAGCGTCTGCACAGGGTTGTCTGGGTTTTACATAGAAAATAAACTCTTTTGGAGGGGGAGGGATTTAGTTAAATTTTCAATATTTAAATATGTCTAACATTAATTTAGACTAAGCATTTTCTGTTGTATGTCAAGATCACCAAATTTATTGACAAGTGGAACATTTCTTTCAAATATTCTCCAGATTACAATCCCTCAGTATTTGGTATAACAGCTTTTGAGAGTGATTAACTGTGAGCAAAGGTTTTGGTTTCACTCCCACAGTAGTTAGCTGCATTCTTGCCCATTCCTCCTGAGTCAGGTGTAAGGACCGAAGTTAAAGGTTTATGATTCAACATGTTGAAATTTTTGTTGTGCTTAAGCTACTTTGCAGCTAACTTGGAGTTATGCTTATGGCCTTTATAAAGCATATCTCTTATAAAGAGTGTGTATATTCAATGGATCAATAACGTATTGGTTTTTAAAAAATCTTTGTAATTGGTGCTGATCAAAGTGAACAGAGACATTTTCTTGTGTTTGACCTTACTGTTTTCTGACAGGTTGCACGTTGAATAGACAGGACGTCCGGCTCACGCTGCACTACGAAAAGGGCTTTACTATTACAAGGGAGCCAGCTGACCAAACAGGGGGCGCTGTTCTCTTCAGGTACCCCTACGAGAAGCTCAAAATGTCTGCCGACGATGGAATTCGCAATCTTTACCTTGACTTTGGTGGTCCAGAGGGAGAAATGGTGAGTTATATATATATATATATATATATATAAATAATTTTCCTGATCTGTTTCAATGTAGTACACCAATAAAACGTAGAACTTGAAATCTTTGTTTAAAAATTGAACAAAAAATGTTAACATGTAAAATATAACAATTTCCTTGCTAATGTAGCTGCTTCAATTCAGAGCAGATAACCTATTAATAAAGGCCCATCGTACCTTAACATCCCTGTCTTTATTTGTCCCATTTGTTCTGTGCTATTGTTCTTTTGTTTTTTTTTAACGTCTTACTCACTGCCTTCCTTCCTCCTTCCTCCCCGCAGGTGTTCGACCTCCACTCGGGTCCAAAGCCGGTGGTCTTCGTCCTGCACTCCTTCCTGTCAGCCAAGCTCACCCGCATGGGCCTTCTGACGTGAACTGACTCACTTCAGCACCGACGGAAGGATTTACATTTTACAGCCGATTTTACTTTCATTTCCCCCCCCACTTTCTCGACTCACGGTTGAGGTTAGGCCTGCTGGCGGCGCTGCAGGGAAAGTTTAAAGCACGAGTCGTTTTGTTGATTGTCTCAGAAATGTGCCTTCCAGCTCCCCCTCTCAGCCTCTCGTAATCATCTGCGCTGGAGATGAAGTTAAGGATGTAAAAGGAAGGAGCGTTTCGCTTCAGGTCGGGAGGATTAAGGAAGCTACATCAACGTGCAAAAAGTAGGAGTTAATAAAATCTCTTCACATTCCACAGAGCAAAGTTTAAACCTGGTGGTAGTGGGCTGATGTAAAAGACGGCAGCACTAACGGTTTCACTGAAAACCTCAGTCAGTAGGGCTTTTGTAGATACAAAACAGATCAGCACAACCTGGTCGATTTTTCCCTGTTTTTACTCTGCCTATCATTCCATTACAGCCTTCCCATGCAGCTGGGCTCTTTTTAACTCGTGTTTGTCTTTGTGCCAGCCTGTGCTAGGAAGGTGTTTTAGAGTCCCGGTGCAGTCACCTGAGCAGAGATGGTGCAAACAGTGCGACTCCATACGACAAGCTAGAGACGGTGTGACCGCACGGTATCCCTAACTGCTGTTTGTAATCAGGATCGCCAGCTGTGCCTTTTTAACTTGTAGTCAACGACACTCTTTCTAAGGTTTCCTTTTATACTCCACATTATAAGAGCTTTGATCATGCACAAGCAATAGTATTACTCTCATAGTGTAAACCATGTTACTGTGTTTTATAAGTGTATATCTTTCCCATGAAAGCATGACTCTCATCAACTATCAGATTATAAGTTACTTCTTCTTTCAGCTACACCTCTCCCTTTTTCCCCACTCTGTTTATTTATCCAAGTTGCTTAAAATTACCTCTTTTTCTCCCTTCTTCTCTACTACAACTTCTGCAGCGAGTTATGGTATAAAGACTTGTCTAACAGGCATGCCATCGCGTGACAGAGATATGAATGTATTTCAAGAGCCGCTTCGTTCTTCCTTAAACCCATTTCAAACTTTTCTTTACCCTCGACAAAGATCATCCAAACAATCTCTCTTGGTTTGTAAAGTGGCGAAAGATTTTGCAAGCTAGTCATACGACAAATGTTGGCCACAACTGCGAAATTCACCGATTTTTACATCAACAGAAAAAAATATCTACTTTTAAAAGAAGCAGTTTTCAGGATGAATAGCTTCAAAAGTTTGTGAAAATGTTGATTGTTCAACCTTACATTAAAAATAATTGAAACTGCTGCCTTGTTGCTGATTAGTAATAAATTAAAAGCAGGCTTGTTCCTAAATAACCTCAGTTTTAAGTGTTTTCAAATACAACAAAAAAAAAATCATCAAATTAACAAAAGCTCATTTTACTGTCTTTGTGTAATTGTAAAAAGGACACGTTTCTCTAAAATGAACTGTTTAAAAAGATAAATGATTTTTTATTGCTCTCATGAAAACAAGAGAAAAACAGATACTGATCTTAACTGTAAATTTACTTTAAATAAATTGCTAGTCTGTTATGTTATTTTGAAATATAACATACTGCTTTACTTATGTTATATAGATCATATAAAGTCGCCTAACCTGACAAATAGGAGTTTTTTCAGAGTTTATCATTCATGCTAAGCTAGGCTAGTTCAACTAGAAGTTAAGCTTAGCTTTTAGCTTTATTTGATCTAAATTTTAATTGAAGCCATAAAAGTTTTAAAACTTTTACTCTATTATGCAATTTAAATTTGAATCATTACAAAAAATAAAAAGTTTAAAAGTTCTTATCATTTGTTAATCGTAAAAATCTCATTTAAAAAGATAATGTAGCATCAGTCAAGCTATTGCTCGACTGAATGCTGATTAGCTTTGAACATATTTTAAACTTAAACTAGTCCCAGTTCAAACTGTGTTTAATTTGGTTATTATATTGTCCTAATTTGATCAGCATTTTAAGTTGAGGACTATGACATATAACACATATTAAAAACAATCTAGACTTGAGCAACATGCTCTGAATAAAGCGTTGCCAACATTTTTTATACTTGCAATATTACAACAACTGTTGATGTCCAAAGGCTTTGTGGTCTTTTAGTCTGTAAATTAGGACAAGGACATACTAAAGACAGTGAGATGTGATTGAAAAGGTTTGGAAAGAAGCTTAATCAATGGTGGCAAGGTGTACAAATTTTGTGTGATTATCATTTACACACAGGCATCATCTGGGACTGGTTCGTGTTTCTGAAGTTCCTCCTCAGTGAAGCCTCGGTTCTTTTAGACCTCAGACAATGACCCATTGTGTCCACTGACTGTGCACCGCAGGAAAACAAGATGAACCTCTCTGTTCTCAGAGCAAGGTCCGCCCGGCCTGTCTGACCTTCATACTGTAGGAAAACAACATCTTTAGAAAGTGAAAACACATTTCTGTCCAGTTACTTCTTTAACAGTTTAAGCCTTATTCAAAACAAGTTAATGTGAACGGAGTTTAAGCAGAAGTAGACTCTACTTCCCTTATTCCACTCGGCATAAATGAGTGGAATAATTCCTGCTACATTGTTGAGCATACAGTAAAGATTGTTCTTGAGGCTGTTGATGTTACGTCCACTTATATAACTGTGACCTTATAATTATGTTAATTTTACCCCATACGTTTCAGGTTTTTCTGTTTTTAATTGATGCACTCACCTGGCAAACCCCCTTTAAACCTCTGAATGTACACTTTAACCTTCTTCCTCTTTGTTCTTCGTATGAAATCATGGCATTCCTGTCTATGCAAATTAACGCTTCAAAGAAAGAGTTTCATTAAACCAAAGGTATTATCTGTGGCAGCTTGCGTCCTACACAATCATAAGACTGAAAAAATTACTGTGCTGCTGCAACAACTTGTCATATGCAAAGTATTTTAGATACCCTTCCAAAATACAGTATACAATGTACAATACCAATGTAGTTACTTTATGTGTAAATATCAATAAAACTGTAAATTGAATGTTTTTGTCTCGTTTTCTTGTGGTTTTTGATTTCACTTTGTCATTGGAGTTCATTTGAGACGTCTGTGTTCAACTTTAGTTGCTTAAGTAGAAGCCCGTTCCACCTCGTGAGAGGTTGCTCATACGTACAGGGTAGAGCTTTTCTAAAGTTTCCAGGTCCCTTGAAGGTTTTTACATTTATAACGTACATTATTCCACATGTGGCAAAATTCAAACTTCTCATGAGCTTCTTTCTTAGTTATACTCTCCCTGCCCTGCCTGTTTGCTCTAACCCATCCAGACATTTCCCATTGGAAACTCCTGAGGGGTGACCTTCCCTCCATCCAGGTCTTGTGCAGGTCAAAGGTCAGGAAAAGATGAGCTAATATTAATGGAGACCCCACACATCCTGAACACAAACTGTTCAGGATGTGTGGAAAAGCCAGCTAAACACTTAACAGTCTGAGAATCATGCAGATTTTCACCAATAAAATCTGGTCTTACCCTTTGTGAAAATAGTGCATATGTATTTTATATTTCGGATGTCTGAGAGCAAAACGGAGCTGAAGTTGAATTTGTGTTTTTGTGTGCACAAGGTTGACAAATAAAGATGATTCTGTTTTTCTTAGTGCAGCACAAGAGGTTCCTGCACAAAGACTGGATAAAACCTGGAGCGTAAACGACAAGTACAGCGATAATTCTACCCTTTTAAAACGGTACATGTTGTTAATTTCAGATTTAGTGGCTTGCCTAAGGGATCTTACAAGATGTGGTGGAAGGAAGCTGTTAATGCGGCTGCCGGTTGCCACATAGCTGTGCTGAAAAGCTGTTAAAAATACTTAAGCCCTGAAGAACATGCTTTACTCTAAATTTTGTTTTAGAGGACAATAAAATATCTGAATTAATTAATTCCTTAAATTAAAGAATTTAAATTAATGAGTTACATTAAATTTCCCTTTAATAAAGTATTCTGAAATTGAGTGTAATACCCGAGATTCGACTCTAGGTGGCAGTAACTTCACTGACGTCGGCAGCTATCAAGTTAGCTTTAATTAACCGGATCTAATGATTCCTTGCCTTCAAATTACCCACATATCACCAACATCTCTGTCGTTGGTATTACTGTGTAGATTAGCGCTAGTATTTATTTATTTTTTTCGGCAAAATGTACCTAATTGTCCAAAGATGTTTTTCTTTTTAAAATAACTTCCTCCGTTTGGAGGCTTTTCCGTAGCGCTTTGAAAACTTGAACCGGAAGCTTTTCTCGTGTCAACCAGCTTGTCAGAAGCTGCAGTGTTGTTGTTGCTAGCGCTTTAGCCGCTGCTCTGTTCTTGTCATGTCACTAACAGCCAATTTACCGTAAACATACTGTCACAAACTAACATTTTTTTTAAGCGTTCGCCTTTGTGGAGGAATAAGAAGATAAAGCTGTGGCCGGGGAGCCGAGAAGTGAGATGAAATGACAACGTCAACACTGCAGGTACGTCTCAATGTTAGCTAGTAGAGCTAGCAGAGCTAACCTCTGAGTTTAAACCAGCCTAAGTCACAGCGTTTTTCTTCCAAGTCTTTTTATTGGTTTATGTCTAATTACTAAAGCCATTTAGGACCGCCGGATGAATTCCAGATTTTAGTAGTCGATTTTACTTGATTCAAAACCAAAACAAAAGATTTAAATACTGCACACCATAGACATAAATGCATGATTATGTCTATGCTGCTCACCTTCCATAAGCATTTCAAGTATATATTTATTGCTACAGGTGCTACCCAAAACTATTTATCATATATAGTAAATTATTGTTTCTGTTATTTAAGGTTCAGAGGTCACAAACTTTGTTCAACTGTTTTGCTTTTTTTGTTTGTTTGTCTTTTTCCTGCATCTCTCAGACAACAAATAACACATTTTGACATTTTTGATCCATCTGTCAATAACCTGGAACCACCAAAAAGTTATATAAAGAAATTACTTGCAGCAGAACAATATGAGTTCACATTACATTTCACTTTAATGGTAAGTAAATGTGAGGTTTATCTTGCAGAGCAAGAAAATCAGGGCTTGTTTTGGTAAAATTATGTCCAACATCTCCTGGAAGCGAAACCTGTAAAAGCATATTTGATTTACATCAAATGGAGTCAGCGCTTTAGCCGCTGCTCTGCTCTTAATGTACAACTCTGACGTCAAGTTACAGCCACACTTGTTCAGTTGTTTGAAAACAGAAATCTGCAGCTCAATATACTTAGGAATGACTTGTTGAAGATAAAATCGAACCGCAGAATGAAGAAGAAAAGGCATCTAAGTGGCTTTGAATGTTAGATTGTTGTTGGTGTGAGTATTCAGAAATTGCTGATCCACTGGGAACCTTTTAACCAGAATAACTTCCCTGGTTTACAGAGAAAATGTCCAGTAAGTGACAGTTGTGTCCATGATAAAGCCTTGCCCAGAGGATACTGGGCAGACTGGTTTGTGACTGTTGCCCAAAAAACCCCACTTCATACAACAAATAAAGCATTCAGGGATATCATCTCTGAACTCGCATGTCATTTGGATGGAAATGTGCAGAAAACCACATTAGGTTCTGCATCTGCCTAAGATGAGGAAGCCGATACTGCAGAGGTTTAATAAAACTGAACAATTACTGCTTGCCTGGTACGATGAGTCTCGAATTCAGCTACAACATTCAAGATGGCGCAGTCAGAATTTGATGTAAATGAAAGAAAACAAGTGTTTGGACAGAATCTCTGTTGTGTTTGTATTTATCTGCCTTCTGGTCCATTTGCCCCTGATCTCCTCCTTCAGGTCTTTTTGGACTTTGACATTTGATGCTGTAAAAGGACAGTATCCAATTCTAGTCGTCTTAACACAAGTGCTCTGTTTGTAATCGATTTATTCCCTTTGCACAGATTTTTCAACATGTGCGACATCAAGGAATGTAACACCTAGCAGTGAAGCTGGAAATATGCAAGACATGCAGGACTCAAATTGGACATCACTGGGTTAAAAACATCTCGCATAATATACTCGTGGTCTAATGGGATTGTGGTTTGATCTAGAAGATAGTTTCTCATAATTTGTGACAAGTTAACAAAAGGACATAAAAGGATTAGAGCCAAAGTGGAAATTGGGGATAATATGAAATCTTCTAAAACTTTAAATTACAGAAGCAGGCTGAGATTCCCAGGCGCGATGCGACAGCTCTTAGTAACAGTTTGAACTCTCAGTCTATCCAGCGTTGATCCTCTGAAAATATATTTCTGAATCTGCTGCAGAAAGCGATCGATCTCGTCACCAAAGCCACAGAAGAGGACAAAGCGAAGAATTATGAGGAGGCTTTGCGATTGTACCAGCATGCTGTGGAATACTTCCTGCATGCCATCAAATGTAAGTATTGCGTCCTGACAATTTGCCGGCGTCTGCGGGTGCCGTGTTGTTCACGTTGCCGTGCAACGGTCACTGTGTCCAGATGAGGCCCACAGCGACAAGGCCAAAGAGAGCATACGAGCCAAGTGTATGCAGTACCTGGACAGAGCAGAGAAACTCAAAGACTATCTGAAGAACAAAGATAAGCAGGGCAAGAAGCCTGTCAAGGAGGCACAGAGCAATGACAAGTACGTGGTCTCTCTCTTGTTAAAGCACCCAGAGTTCTCGATGCCTCGCTGAAGTATTCACACCCCTTGAACTTTTTCAGATTTGATTAAATTCCTACAACAAAACTTGAGTGGATTTTGTTTGGCTTTTATGTGATGGGCCAACACAGAGCAACCGAAACACGAGAAGTGAAAGGAAAACGATTCATGGCTTTTAAATTTACAGATGTGATGTCAATTTTCATTTTTTTATTGCCCCCTCTTTTTACAAGAAAACAACCTTAAAAAATTTTTTTTCCAGCAGAAGTCAGGTAATTTGTAAACAAAGTATGTCTGTGTGGAATCCACTCTCATTATGAATGCAGCTGCTCTGTTTCTGGCCTCAGAGGTTTGTTAGAGAACATTGGTAGACAAACCACATCATGAAGACAGAGAAACTCAACAGACAGGTCAGGGATGAAGATATGGAGAAGTTAAAAGCTTTGACTTTCTCACAGAACTCTGTAAATCTACCATCCCCATGTTAAAACATGCTGGTGGCAGCATTATGCTGTGGGGATGCTTTTCTTCAGTGAAATCTACTAGTGAGAAAATGGTTGGAGATTTATTACCGATCAATCCTGGAAGGAAATCTGTTTGAAACTGTGTTGGATGTTTGTTTTCTAGCAGAACAACGGCCCTAAACATAAAGCTGGCATAGCTGTGGGATACCTATTCATGTCCTAGAATGGTCTAGTCAAAGCCCAGACCTAAATTCACTTGAGAATCTGTGGCAAGACTTGAAAATTGATAACGCTCTCCATCCAACATGACAAAGTTTTGTTGGGGGAAACCTGTCTGGTTCTGGGTGTGGAAAGCTGGTTGAAACAAACCCGAAACCCGGGATTCTGCAATAATACTGACCCAGGGAGGCTGAATACAAATGCACTCAGCACATATTTGATTTTTATCTATTTGTACCGATTTCTTCTGTTTGATGCACAGCTCTGTGTTTGTCTATCACATGAAAACCATTAAAGCTTGTGGCTGTGATGTGAAACGTGGAAAACTTTGAGGAGATGTGAACGAGGTTACGAGGCGCTGCGACTTAACGCGGCTTTGAGGTCATTTTATTTCTTGTTTGTTTTTAAGGAGCGACAGCGACAGTGAGGGAGAAAACCCAGAGAAGAAGAAACTGCAGGAGCAACTTATGGGTCAGTCGACTGGCAGAGATTTTAGAAAAAAACTAACTGTATTTACTGGCTGTATTTATGAAGCTGCAGCATCACCTGATGGCATCTTTTGGCTCATCTTCCAAATCATGACTGATATTTAATATTGGAGTTGCTGCCAGAGACTCTCATACAGATTTACTGATGCTAGTTTGTGACAAGTTCTACTTTTGTAACCCCATTTATCAAGATAAAGAAAATTAAAATATAGAAAATTTTTCTTCTGTTCGTTTCTTCATGCTGATGTGCTTTTGCTATCTGTTTTGTAGCGTCATGAACAAGCCGCGCATCGGTTTTCTCATCTGTCTGAGGTCCGTTTGTGTTTCCCAGGTGCCATCGTGATGGAGAAGCCCAACGTAAGGTGGAATGACGTTGCTGGACTGGAGGGAGCGAAAGAAGCTTTGAAGGAAGCCGTTATCCTGCCCATCAAGTTCCCTCACCTCTTCACAGGTTTGATCTGGCGTTCTGATTGCACATCGACTGTTTCTGTAGCAACCGATGTAATGTTTCAGTGGGTTGAAAATCCTCAAGCTTCATTTCACTGCAGCGTCTCTTCTCTCTCAGGCAAGCGGACTCCGTGGAGAGGCATCCTTCTGTTCGGTCCTCCAGGGACGGGGAAGTCCTACCTGGCCAAGGCCGTGGCCACCGAAGCCAACAACTCCACCTTCTTCTCCGTGTCCTCCTCTGACCTCATGTCCAAGTGGCTGGGAGAGAGCGAGAAGTACGTTTTGCATCGACGCAGCAGTCATGGATGCGGATGGATCCGCAGCAGCTGCAGATTGAATGTTTCTGTCCGTCTCCGTCAGGCTGGTGAAGAACCTGTTCGATCTGGCGCGTCAGCACAAGCCTTCGATCATCTTCATCGACGAAGTGGACTCGCTGTGCGGCTCCAGGAACGAGAACGAGAGCGAGGCGGCGCGCCGCATCAAGACAGAGTTTCTGGTCCAGATGCAAGGTCAGGAGCCGCGCCACGCTCCTGAGAAAGATTAACATTTAGTCAATGTTTAGTTTAAGCATTAATCCTAGCTAGTACAATAATAACATGTGGTCATCCAGCAGGAGAGCCTGTTTAGTTGTTAACCTCAGCTGCTTGCTTATTTTAGGTGTTGGCAACAATAACGACGGTATTTTGGTGCTTGGCGCCACCAACATCCCCTGGGTGCTGGACGCTGCCATTCGCAGAAGGTCAGAAGATCAATACTTCATAGCTGTTAGCTTGGCTTCTGGTGGGCTTCTTGTACAGATTTGTCATAATTGTAACCATTTTGGGTTATTAAGAAAATATTTATTTTTTTAACCAGGATCACACAACCAGATAGTTTTGTGTCTGAATGCACGAGAAAAACGAGAAGTAACTATGTAATTACAGCTCCATTGAGAAAGTATAACTTCTTTTAACTAAACTGGTACGTCTTTAAACACATGCAAGCAGTAAAAAAAGTTACATAAAAAAAGTGAGCTCAGCCCGAGGCTTACACATTAACTGCAGCAACAGGATGTAACTGACATAGTGGTGATGGTTGAGTTTTAAATGTTTAAAAACAGTATCTCCAAATATAAAGTGCAGTGGACAAATGGAGAAAAAAAAATTAGCATTTCTTGCTAAAGTGAAGCTGAATATTTTTAGTGATAACATCTGACATCAGCTGCAGGCAAAAAGTAAGAAGCAGGCAGAAGCAGCAGAATAAAGCAAAATCCTGCAAAATGCAAATGAAAAAACTACAGAAGAATGGAAAATTTCACCCGAAGAATATTAGAGATTCATGGTGTCTCCAAAGCTAAACTGTAAGGCCACATAAGCTAAAACCAGCTAAAATAATTATGACAGCATTCAGGCGTGGCCTACAGTCATGCACTTTATACAGTGTGAAAGAAAACAGAAATGTAATAAGCAGAAACAAAAAAAAAAAAAAAAAAAAAAACGGTCTGCAATTTTCTTTCAAAGAAAAACTTTCTGCTTATCATTAGTTGAAGAATATAAACAGGAAGAAAAACAGAGCAGGTTATAGTTAGCTGAAGCGTATATGGATTATGCTGATGGTTGTGGGTCACCATCATGTTTTTAATATAATTTTATAAAATCTGCAAAACATATTAGACGTGAAATAACCAGGAGTAGTTGAAGGATATGACTTTGAAGGTTTTTGGTTGATAGGTGTGTGTAGTTTGATTTCTAAGTGTCAGAAGCCAGAGGTTTTCCTCCCAGCTGCTGACTGTCCAGTTAAAGTTGTTCTCTCTGGGATCAGATTCGAGAAGAGGATCTACATCCCTCTCCCGGAGGAGCCGGCCCGGGCCCAGATGTTCCGACTTCACCTCGGCAACACGCCGCACAGCCTGAGCGACGGCGACCTCCGCGAGCTCGCGCACAAAACGGACGGCTACTCGGGCGCCGACATCAGCATCATCGTCCGGGACGCGCTCATGCAGCCGGTCAGGAAGGTCCAGTCGGCTACTCACTTTAAAAAGGTACGAAAGGCTCAGGAGTGCCGTGAACCGCTGACCTGCTGGATGTCACGTTTTAATGTTTCAAATCTTTAAGCTAGAGTTCAGGTTGAATGGTTTTCATTTCTGAAAAGGGGTGTCTGTATTTTTTTTATTTTTTATTTTTTCTTTGTTTCCCTGCAGGTTCGTGGTCCGTCCCGAAGTAACAACCAGGTGGTGGTGGATGACCTCTTGACCCCGTGTTCCCCTGGAGATCCTGCAGCCATAGAGATGACCTGGATGGATGTGCCTAGTGACAAGCTACTGGAGCCCATAGTTTGCATGGTGAGAGACGACGACGAAAAATGTGTTTGAAACCTTGAAGTAAATACATTTTTACCATCAATTACTTTTGTTTTAGCTCAACTCACAGGCTTTCTGTGGTTGATTTCTGAACCGTTTCTATTTAGATTTAGACAAATAATCTGGATTATCGTCTCTTCTTTTCCTGGAGCCGTTATGGTCTTAACAAAAGCTTTACAGGTTAAAACAGAAAGAAACTCTGAGGAAAACTTGGACCTTTTTGAACAGAAAGAACAGAAAATGGATCCCTGCATGTGTCCCAAGCAGCATGTAGATGGCGCTGGTGGTTGTCATGGAGACGTGATGACCCTAAGACGTCATTTTTTTACATCATTCTTCTATCGCCGTGCAACCAAAAACCGATGCACTTAAAAAATGTTAATAGATTTTAAAATGAATAGGCAAGCTATAAGCAATTATGCACATCAGTAAATTAAAAATCAGATATGAGTTTACTAAAAGAAATAAATTAACTTTGTGAGATACTTTAGACACGGAGCGACTTTAAGTAATGATCTAATGATTAAATAAGTGAAATAAAAATAGATTTTTACAGATGTTCTAATTTACTGAAGACACATTGAATCTGTCATTGTGGTTCTCACAAAACCAAAAAGGAAATGGGTTTTATTATGGAATCAAGAAGCAATGGTTGTTTCAGTCTTTTTTCTGTAAGTTTTTTATGCAAAATCTTTATATATTACCTACAACAGACTTTAAAAGTAAGTAGCTTTAAACTATGTTGCCTTTCGTTCTTCATTTTCTATTTTCACAGAAGAGGCTCTTTTCCACCAGGGGAATCATTTTGTCCTGAAATCTTAAAACAGAAATAATTTTCGCTTTAATACTAAAACATTTTGTTGTGTCTCCAGGTGAGTTTTATTTTGTAGCAGCCGGTGCGAAATATGCTGACTCTCAATCTAGATAAATCACCCAGGTGAGATTTTGGAGCGGGAAGTGGCAGTGAATCTTCTTCTTCTTCTTCTTCTTCTTCCTGTGCAGTCGGACATGTTGCGCTCTCTGTCCACCACGCGTCCCACAGTCAACACCGAAGACCTGATGAAGGTCAAGAAGTTCACAGAGGACTTTGGGATGGAGGGTTGAGGGATGCCGACCCCCGGAGGCTGTGACCTGCTCCCGGTAACGCCGCTCCTCTTCGTCCTCCTCCTCACCGCTGTGTAGGCTTCCATCTCTCAGACTGGTTGACATCCTGCTGGTCTGACGTCTGTTAAAGCAGGCCACGACTACAGAACATCCGAAGGACGTTTTCCAAATGCCACATTAGACAAATCTGTGTGGTTTTTTTGTTGTTTTTTTTTTTTGGTAGTTGGACAGTAGGTCTCATGTCTCGCGCCCTCATTTCTGATGATGTAACCCTGCAGAATCCTCACTACATGAACTCGGCTGCATTTTACGCTGGGAAACGCTCCAAGTTCCTCCCCCCTCGTCGCCCCGAGCCGACCCGCTCTATGACTGAAGGACTGTACGTTTTGTCGCCGTCGTGCACTTTGCTTTGGATCCACATGAAGGACCCTGATGACTGAAGGTGAAGCAGAAGTTTATCATTTCCACCAGGCATGCAAGCGTGTGAATGCATCTCAGTGTTTTTATTGTTAAACGTGCGTGTCTTAATGTTTCTGTTTAAATGTCAGGAGCCGGTTGTTCGCCTGTTTAACGTCGAAGCGTGTCTGGCTGAAGAGATGCGCCGGACTGGGAGAGAAGCTCCTCTAGTTTTTAATTATTCCTAACACCAGGATGAAAAATGTAAAGATTTTCTGATCTCCTTTTGTCACATTGTAACACATCAAAATATTTGAGCCCTAAATTAAAAAAAAAAAAAAAAGTTTATTTGTTTTAGCTTTATCAATGTAAAAATCATAATAAAAGTTCTATTCTTTGAAAAATTTTAAAAATCGTGCAGCTCAAATTCAGGCATTTTGAGACCAAACTCAAAATGATCTCATTTTGACAATTAAAATTTAAAGACTTGGAAAAGAGAAATCTTTAATACGTAAATAATCTGAAGCAGTCATTGGGGTAACAAATGCCGACGTTTTAAAATTTTGGTTAAAACATTGAACTGCATCTCATTCCAGCTGAACCAAAACAATCACTTGATTCTTAAAACCTTGTCAACCCCCATGAAGGAGACCCAGTCCGGCACATCTCTGAGATTTCCCTGCACATGTAGTGTTAACCTTATTTATGATGAGTCGTCTCCTCGGTAGAGAAACAGTATGTTTACACTTGAAGTATTACCTTTCTTGCTGATTTAGCACCTTTGAAAGGCCTAATTGTTTTTTTTTTGCTTTCTGGGAGAGAAATCCACACTAATTTTCCTTTGAGATGCTGTTGTCTAGTTTTGTTTTCAGCCATCTTGGTTGCTAGGAGAGCAGCAGGCCGTCTTCATCGACATCAGGACTCCAGGCTCCGTGTGTTCTGAGCGATGAGACTCGTGGCAAATTGATAACTCAGCGCTACAGTAGTACAGCTCTGTGTTTGTCCAGGTACCTTCTGGTTCAGTGGGAGCTTAGTTAACAAAATCCCTCGTGTGGGGAGATAACCTGCTGCTGGCTGTGTAACCATTACAACTAATTTAACTGGAGTTAATAAAAACTGACGTTTCAAATTAAGCCCGTTTTGCTGTATTGTTTACACACACACACACAAAAAAATGTTTAGAGATTTTCCAGGACTGGTTGAGTTTTTGTAAATGTTTTTAATTTACATAGTATTTATAAAAGATATGTTACAGGCATGTTTAGATAAAACAAAGATCTAATCATTTAAAGAAGCAGACATTTTTACTGACACGTGCAACACAAAAGGACACAACCCAGCAGGTTAGCATTAGTCCAGTCATTACCCCTCGGTTTTTCAACCTGTAAAACTTTAATCATAAATTTACATTGTGCCTAACAAAGCACTTCTGTTCGTTATAGAGGCAGAATGCACCAACGAAGAAGAAAAACAAAGGCCTTTACACAGACAAAAAGACGAGTTTCAGACGTTTTTAAATATTTTCTTTACCATGAAACACTTTACTGGGTTCTAATTTAATGTGAATTAATTTAGAAATATTGGACGTAAACACTGAAAAGTGTCTCAAAATGTACCGGTTTGTGTTTTAAGAAGCAGGCAAAAATGAAGAAGAAAGCAAAACAAACCAGAGCCATCTTCTTATGGCTCTGATAATTAAGCCCACTTCAGCTCTTTTTGTTTTGATCACAGCAACACTTTAACAAAGTTGGCTTTAAAACTGTATCGTTGGTGTTCTTATTTTCTCCCCCTGGACTTGGCCTCCAGTGTGGCACAGCAGCTCCCCACCAGGGGGCAGTAATCACCCTCCTCAGACTTTGCTGCTCTTCCTCCTCTTCGGCTGGCTCTCCGCCAGAGCAACCGCTCGCTTGTTTCGATGGTGCGGGAACGTCGGCATCAGCTCCGGCTCACAGGCTGGAATAGAAGACAGGCCGCAGGGGTTAGCAGAGGTCAGAGGTCACTGGTTAACTGATGAATAATAAACTCACGCAGAGGTTTCTCTTTGAAGTAGGAGCTCTCCAGACAATCTTTAGCGGTCGCTCTGGGACGGGAAAACAAAACGCACTTAAATCTCGACCACACTGTGTTGTGGCAGTAATGATAATAATATTACCTGCGCTGTGGGTTGTACATGAAGAGCAAGTTGAGCAGTCTGTGTCCAGCATCAGACAGCCAGGTGAACTTGTTCTTCAGGTTGTTGTACGGCTGCTTCCTCAGACTGTACTGACCGATGAGCGGCAGCTGAGAGAAACCCTGCAACAAAACACGCCGTCTTCATATAATACTGCAATTACGCGTTTGCACTCAAAAGGCTCACGGCTTTTCAAAAAATTACAAGCTTTGTCTGGAAGATTTCTGAGCTTTTTGGTGGAGGTTTAACAGATGAAAATATCTGTTAGTCTTTAACAGACTAACAGATGAAAGGCAAACCTTAAAAACAAAAAGACATTTTAAGGCCTAATTTCAGATTTAAGACTTAAGAATTTTTGCTTCAGCCCTCCGTCACACGGCCCTTTTATTAGAACGCTGCAGAGTTTTCTTTCTGCGGCGTTCATCTCTGGAGGGTTCTCCCTCCCGGTCCAGAGTCTCACCGGCCAGATGTTCTCGTTGGGCGTCCCCAGCAGCTGCACGATCAGGTCCACCTGCTGGATCTCTGAGGTTCCGGGCAGCAGAGGTTTGTGGGCCAGCAGCTCGGCCAGAATACAGCCCACTGCCCTGCGAAGGAAACGGCACGTCCCGCTTCATCTTTTACAGCGACATCAGAGCAGCTGACGTTTCTATAACTCGAGTACCGACGTGGCACATAAAAACCTCAGCACAGCATGAGACCAGAAAACCAAACTTGCAAACTCGATCAGACCTGCTGGGATTTCTCACCACATGTCCAGAGCTGTAGTTTGAGTCTTCGTCCCCAGGAGGAGCTCCGGAGCTCGGTACCTGCGTGAAGGAGAAGACGCGGTGAGACTGCAGACCTCAATGAGATAATGAAGCTGGATTACTGCAGAGGATTAACGGGAAGAGTTTCCACTGAGGCAGCGCAAGCACAGCAACACGGGGGGAATTTCCACAGTGCATCACACACAGATCAACAGGGATCAAACAGAAGGAGACCTGATTATTCACTGCCGTCACTTTTAGACATCATCTTCAACAAGGAGGCCCAGTTACTCAAGAAGGTGGCTCTTCACAGACAACCGTAACCACGCATATTAATGGAAAGTTGAGTGGAAGGAAAACAATAGGTTGGAAACAGGGTGGGGAAGTCTGAAGTTGGGTAAAGATATACCCGATACTTCAAATAGTTCTTCAATCCATTGTATGAGACTCTGAAGAGGATAATGTGACATAAAGGCTCCTAGTTCCTCTGGAGGAGCTGCTTATGTTTGACAGGCTTTTTGGTCAACATGGAAAACAATAAATAAACTAACGCTTCACGTTCGCCTGAAAACACCATGGAAAGTGAAAGCACCGGTCTGGAAGCCGGTCAGAGTTGATGGAGATGAATTGAGGAAGAACACCAGTTTAAAAACGCAGAGGTTGCACTGCAGCACAACAACAAGCATAAACATCCAGCCAGAGTTTAGATCAAAGAATATCCATATGTCAACATGGCCTACTCAAAGTCCAGCTTAAGCAACTTTCCAAAGTAAAATGGCTGAAAATTTCGGCTTCTGGATGTTGAAAGATTTGCATAACTGGAGCAAAAGGTGGTAAATTATTGAGTCAGAAGAGGCTGAATACAATTGCACACCACACTTGTCAGATTTTTGTAAAAAAAACAACAACAAACAAAACAAAAACATGTATTGTTTTCTTCTTGCTTTACAAGTAAAAAAACCTTTGTGTTGATTTCAGTCAAATTAAATACCAGTAAAATAAATGAAAGTTTGCGAAACAACATGGATGACCTTTATTCCTGGAAAGAGTCGCAGAGAGCTCCAGGCAATCGCAGCCGTCTGTACAAATCCTGTTCTGTGATCAGACGAGCTGCTTACCGTCCAAACAAACGTGCAGCCATGTTACAGATTTAGCTCTCATGTGAGCGAGAGGAAGCAGGTTGCTCTGGACAGAATTTACTGCCAAAATAAGAGCGATGCTTTCCACGCAGAGAATTAAGAGCTGCTGCTAAATAAAAAAACAAATCCTGGGAATCTAAACATTTATGTAACAGCCAACGTACCCGCAGTAAATTTGGGCCTAAGCCTGGTTGCTCCTTTTACCTCCAACCCCAACCGGTCACCAGTTAATCTGATGTTATCAGTTCTTTAAACCTTCGTTTTTGTCTTTGTCAAATTCAAGATTTGAGAGCAATTTCTGAGAGTTCTGCACCAAAACAAAAAACTTATCTGGGCTCATTCAGATTTGTTTCTATCATTAATTAATGTATAAGACGACTCCGTGGGTTTTATGGTGCGTTCACGACCTAAAGTGTTTTGAGCGTGAGGCGCATCTGGTATACATTCAAAGTCTATGTGGAGGCACGACGAAGGTGCATTTCGAGCGTCTAGCCGAACCGTTTGGAGCGTCCAACGAAAAACGACGGCTAGAGCTAACATGTTTATCACACGTAAATTCAGCGTCTGGAAACACTCACCACAGTGTGACCACTCTGGGGGTCATTGGCGGCTGAGGGATCCCATACATCCTGGCCAATCCAAAATCAGCTGAACCGAAGAGAAAAAGAGAAGATGGATGAACAACCAGAGCTGCAGAAGGTTTGCCAACAAGGAAGTTTGAGATTTTTCTTTTAATCTACAAAAAATGAATAGAAACTCATTAAATATGCAAAAAGAAGAAACAGGGGAAAACTAAAACTAAGCATTATTCTGGAAATGCCAACAAACTGATAAAAATACGGCGTCACAAGCCGTGAAATAAATGTATATGTTCTTGAAGTGACATAATTTCTCACTGGAGATGATTTTCATCAAATTTAGGTCAAACCTACAATAAGGGAGGCAGCGATTACCAGAGAAGCTGCTGCTGCAGTGGTGTTGGTGGTAATGTCACTGTACGGACTCACCGATCTTAACGCAGCCTTTGTCGGTCATCAGCAGATTAGACACCTTCAGGTCCCTGATAACGAGATAGAGCAGATTAATGAGGCCGCTGTACGTCTTCGGTCCTTACATCTTTTTTTTCTTTTTTTAAACCTCACTGTTTGCACACACCTTCACGTCTTCGCTCTGAGAGATTAACAGCTTGGCCTGCTATGTTGAGCTGAAAGCGAGAGTTTTCGGCATTACGTGGGTGGATCTATTTGAACCTCGTTAGATCATGAGTGCGACTGAGGCTGAACTCAAGAGTTCGCAGCTTAAACTATCTCAACAAAACGTTAGCAGCTCACTGGTTCTGAAACAATTATATCCTCAGACAAATATTTTGTTCATGCTTATGTGTTGATAATATAAAAAAAGCATAATAGAAAAATAAGCACATGGACCCTTTAAAAGATAGTATAACCCCTAAACTTGGCATGCTATGTCTCTAAAACTAAAAGTTTAGTTATTTAATAAGCATTTACAAAGCTAATTCTGCTAGTTTTGACAATTGTTTTTTTTCCCCTTTGCCTGTAACTTTTTTTTTTATTATTATTCTTTCAGGATTGACTCATTTTTAGCTCATCCCTCTCTCCCATCAGCTCTGACTAGTGTCCCTATCCTTTATGGTGCGTTCACACCGAATGCGTTTTGAGAGTCAGGCGCATCTGGTTTACATCCAAAGTGTGTTTCGAACGTCTAGCGTTTTGAGCACTTGACGCATCGAACGGGTTCAACGTGCCCAACGCTCCACATAGATGTTAAATGTAAGCCAGACGGTGTCAACAACTGCAAGCGCGTCGAACTTGAAGCGTCAGACGCGTTTTTGACGTGTGTGAAGCGTTTGGTGTGAACGCACCATTAGAGAAACAATAATCATCATGCTGCCATCACTGTACTTCAACATGGGTGTGGTGTATTCAGGGTGATCTGCAGCGTTGGTTTCCTACAACATATAGCATTTTGCGTGCAAGCCAGAAAATTGAGTTGTGGCCTCAAAACGCAACCAAAATCAGCTTTTAGCAGGCAGCAGAGGAGGATTTCTTCTAGCCTACCATTTTTTTTCCTTGCCAGCCATCCATAAAAAGGTCAAAATCAAGGAAAACACCACTAAAAGTTATCCTGTGGATCTCTGCAGCTCCTCCATTGTTAGCTGTTTCTCTGATCAGAGTAAAGGAAACCAAATAGAAATGTCTTCTTATTTGGGAAAAAAAAACAAAAAAAACTGAATATATATTAATTTCCTTCCACCTCCCAATTGTGAACTAATTTGAGTTGTTGAATCAGACAACTTTTGGAAAGTTTCAGGTTGTGTGACTCCTCGGGAAGGCTCACCTGTGTATAATGAAGCTGTGATGGAGATACTCTAAGCCTCTGAGCAGCTGAAGGACAATGCACTTCACCTGGAGAAGAGAGGAAATATCTTCAAACAACAGATGGGAAACGTACATGTTGACTTTATTCTTCTCTTTTAAGTAGTTTCCTTTTTGGACATTTTTCGATTGTCTTCAAAAGGCAGAAAGATTTCATGAACACATTTAATTTTTAACAGCCATCTGTCATTTTCCAGACGCCCTCCATGAGCGTTAGCCTCTCAGCCGCTAAAGGAAGCCGCTGATTCTAGTATTGCACACAGATATTGACATTTGATGAATTTTGCAGCTGTAATTTTAGATGTGGAATTTTAAGAAATTAAATCACTGAAATTCCAGGGATGCAATGACTGTTTCCACAACGCATTGAACATTTCACAACAACAAAGGATCACATGCATGAGCAGCTATAGTGGTGGTAGTCATGGAGCAGATTACAAACCCGGCAGTTAAATCCTAATCTAAATGGAGTAATCTTCCCAATGAAGTGAACCATCTCCCTCGTGTACCCAGCCTGGTTTGGACTTAATGATATATAAATCACTAAAAACAACACAAATTGATTCATTTCCCATCAGATTAATATCAGATAAAATACAGGTTAGTATAGACACAAAAACGTCATCCTTTCGTTTTAACATAAACATTTAAATGTACAGGTAAACCGAGATGTCTTGAGGTGTGAGACAACGCTGCATTTGTCTGGTGTCCATGCAAGGTGAACCAGAAGAGAAACACCGAAACTTTTAAAGTCTATTCTTTGAGCTCCCGCTAGCTCAAAGAATAGACTTTAAAATACTATTAGTTTACAAACCACTGAATGGTTTAGCATTCAGTGGTATATAAAAGATCAATATATAATAGATCTGCTGTTGTTGTATCAACCTTCCAGACCCCTCTGGTCTTCTGGTTCTGGTCTGCTCTGCATCCCCAGAACCAGAACCAAACGAGGAGAAGCAGCGTTCAGCATCTATGTACCAAGAATTTGGAACAAGCTTCCAGAAAACTGTAAAACAGCTGAAACACTGAGTTCCTTCAAATCTCGACTAAAAACCCACCTGTTTAGAGTTGGATTTGAAACGTAATCAATTAAAAATTTAATGACTTAATGTAATGTTTTGATTGTTTATTCTATGTTGCATGACTTTGTGATTGTTATGATGTAAAGCACTCTGAAATGCCTTGCTGCTGAAATGTGCTGCACAAATAAAATTTGATTGATTTCGATACGTATTCGTTTTTCAAAAAGCTGCTTACATAAATGTAAATAGTCACCAAGCACTTCTGGTGTAAATGTGTTTGAAAAGAATGCTTAATCAATAACAAAGCAGGGAAGTAAATGTGTGATTTATTATTTTAAAATAATAAAAAAAAAAATAAACAGTAACAGAGTTTTACCTGAGCTTCGGAGAACGGCGTCTGCATGTTTTCCAGCAGACTGGCCAAGTCCTGTTCACAGTAACTCATCACCAGAAACAAACTGGAAGAAAGACGGACACAAACTAGTACTTGGTTTTTCCTGCACATACTTTTTCTTTTCTTGTTTAATTCATCAAGTCAGTGTTATATATGTATTTTAATTCATTTGAGGTCAAGTTCAAATGAGTTTAGAATCCATTTGTCTTGCATACAAAACAGTACCTGGCTAAGTCCACCACTGTATGAGGCCATTTCATTTAAATAATGTGTTTATACAAAGGAGTATTTTAAGTAGATTGCTGTTGGCTCTATATCTATGTATAAAAACAGGTTTTAGTGAGTGGGTACCTCTCCAGATGGCTGCCTACCACCACCTCTTTCAGCTCCACGATGTTTGGATGTCTCAACCTCAGCAGCAGTGTTATCTCTCTCAGGCTGCTGATGGGAATCCCTGACAGAAAAAAAAAAAAAACACTAAATACTTTA
Source organism: Poeciliopsis paucimaculata (assembly GCA_903067055.1). Taxonomy (NCBI): domain Eukaryota; kingdom Metazoa; phylum Chordata; class Actinopteri; order Cyprinodontiformes; family Poeciliidae; genus Poeciliopsis; species Poeciliopsis paucimaculata. Next base: position 74,187 of record CAEGAD010094440.1, on the reverse strand, counting down.
AGAACTTCGTAGTACTTGTCCCATTTATAATGGGACAAATGAAGGTGAACTTTTCATTCATTACGCCCCCTTGTATAGCTGCAGACATGTCCTGAATTAGATTTGTAGCAGTAAAATGTCCTCACCATCCTTCTCGTTGTCCATGCGGACCTTTTTCAACGCCACTATCTCATCCGACTTGGTGTCACGGGCTCGGTCTGAAGGAAGCGGAGAAACCGCTCAATTCGTCGACTAGTCGAATATAGTCGATCTGAGTCGATTAAATGTGTCGGCCAAACTTACACACAATGCCGTATGTCCCTTCTCCTATTCGGTTGAGCTTCTCAAACTCCCTGACACTTCGGCAGCTTCCAAACTAAAGGAATTAAAAATAAAAAAAAACACACTTTAAAAAATACCGAGGACTGGATTCCCCCCCAAGTAGGTTTATCTTTTTTCCTCCCTACGTGACTGTTTTGACACATTGCAGTGTATGCCGATAATTACCATATGCTACTTAGATGTATAAAATACTGTCAATTATATCTGGTAGAGCCATTCCGTCAAGAAATATACAGTTTCACTAAAATTAGCCAAGTCGAGAACGAGGTTCAGCATCGTTCCCAGCATTCTTCCACTCACCCTGTCGTTCTGGGGCACTGTGAAGGTTTTCTTGTCTTTAATGGACTTCAGCTTTATCAAGTCCGGTTCGTCCTCGCCGCCGGCGTCCATTCTCTGAGTTTTCACAAGGTTTTTGCAGCTCAGACGACAAGAGATACGTCAGGTGGGACTCCCGATAAGCATGGCGCCGGTGTAGTTCGTTTTGTGTCCACCAGGAGGACAACAAAGAGCTTTCACGGAGTTCGAGGCCATTTCAATCCTTTCCAGGAGTGTCAGTTTTGGAGTTAAAAACAAATATCTACAGGGAAACTAATCAGAAAGAAAACAAATTGTTTATTTAAACCGCACGAAACCGAGGCAGTTGTAGATAAATAAACACATTCTATTATTCCAATTATTATTGCTCTGTCAGTTAAATATGTTGTGGTATTTGCACACTATTTGTTAAATTACTTTATGTCAAAGGCCAAAAGTTCCATGATCCAACAAATAGTTTTGTTCATGTTTATTTCACAAATGAAAATAAAAAAACAACTATACATTTATACGTTTTTCAAATGTACACAGAAAAAACCCCTGCATAATTATTACTCAATAATAAATTATTATTATTATTGATGTTAAATAACTGTTAAATTATGAAAACAATTGCTGTTCAACCTTGTGGTTGTTCTGCGTGAAATTTATTTACAGTAAATTTATTTACTGCTACACTCAGTAGCAGTGTTACTGCGCTACTGAGTGCTACTGAGCTTTAGCACAGTTTATTTCCTGTGCTAAAGCTCATAAATCATGCAAGACAGTTTGTTTTCCCATTTGATCTTCACCAAGCCATTTAATACTTATTCAAAAATCGAGGCATTTTTTTAAAAAATGTGTTTGTTTAATGTAATAAAATTATCACCTAATATATATGCATCTCTCTCTCTTGTGTATATATCTACATACATACACAAAGGGAAACTGACCCATTTAAATTTCTTGCTCAGTCCATCCCTCATCTTCATATTTCCACTTCTCTGTGCATTTACGGTTTAGAAAAGGTTTGGTATTTTCTTCTTCTCCACAACATGTCTTTGCTCTATGCCTGGAGGATTCACTTTCATTGCAAACAAATGTCTTTCAAGAGGTATTTACATCATGTAGTGTACATGTTGTATTACTGTCTGGTTGTGATTTTCCTCCCTACTACGAAAGGTGAGGAGCCAGGCCGCCGCTCTTTCACAGCATCAGCTATAGTGACGTTGGACGGCGCCGCAAAGATGTCTTCTCGTGATGGAGCCGTGACGATGATGACAGGCGCGTGGCAGGAAGTGTTGGATGAATCGGTCTCAGTGTTGGGCTGTGATGAGACGTGGTTCTCTGAAACTTAAAAGAAGTTTAGGTTTCTTATAAATCTTAGAAGATTTACAAAAGCACATTCCTAACCGGACTCACCAGGTAAAAATAATTTAAAAAATAATCTCAAGAGTGATTATTTTTTTGTGAGTTTAATCTGGATTTAATATTCCAGTATATTTACTAAGATGATCACAACAGTCAAACACTTTCAATAGACCACAGGACATGAAATCCATTTGTATTCCATATTTCAGCTTTATTATGTTGCTTCTGGAGTAATTGTTTCTTCCATGTTGAGAGGCTTTTCAGGAAAATGACAATGTCTTCCTCCCACTTTCAATTTCTTATGTTTATATTCCATTTTATTTTATTGCGATCAAGTATGGGACGCAGTGTAACATTCCCACAGTGTTTAAACTTCCATATGAAACAGATGACTGTCACCTCCAGATGTTTGGCCATTTTACTCGAGGGTTAACCAGAAATGTGGAGGCACACATTTCTCATTTTATTCTAAGTGCTGTAAATTAATTTCAGGACATCGACACGTGGTTGGTGAAGCTGAACTCAAACTCAGAACCTTCTTGTTGCCAGACTGTGGTTTGCAAAGCATTCAACAAGCCTCTGCCGTGTTTTTACCGCTGTTCTTGACAGAATTCAACTGGTCAGAATCCAGGCAGGGATTTAGCTTTTCAACACTTGCCATTAATATTTGATCCAGTAAAAGAGAATTAAAAAAAAAAATCTAAAGCCTGATATCTGGTTTTGATGAGTGTGTGTATGTGTGTGTGTGATTCCTTTTATGTTTGAACACCCAGCAAGTTGCAACCATCTGGAAAAACCCAGAAGGCTTGATTCAAACACTTTTGCAGAGAAGAGCGGGACAAAACTCCTCCACGGTGATTTAAGAGGATCGGTACGAGTTATTTGTACCGATCGTCAGTGGATTGCAGTCACTGATGTCAAAGGTGCCACAACGAGCTACTAGATTTAGGGGGAAGTTTAGATTTTCACACAAGAGCAGATTAGTTTAGAAATGTTTTCCCTGAATAAACAAAATAATCATTTTAAAAAGCATTTAGTTATTACTCAGTTAATCAAAATAAGAAATCTGCAGACACTTTAAAGGGAGAAAATTATTTTACAGTAACGTATTGCATATTATTTTCAGAAAACCTTGTCTTTCACCTTTTTTGTATTTTTGTTCCCATAAATAAATATCAGTGTATGAACTAACTGACCGGTATAAAAGCTGTCAGATTAAATAACCAAATAACATCAGGAATGTAGATAACATTGACTACGTGCTACTTTTCTTTTTAGTAGAAAAAATCAACTGCCATGCATTCCCTGACAATCTATCCAGAGACCAGCAGGCACTAATAGAAAAGAGCCTTAAGAGTATGCTATCAAAAGTAAAGCACAGTGGTGGCTGCATCATGCTGGGAGTCATATTATTACAAATGGAATCAGTGTATTGCATAAGGTTAATTGTGGCCTTTGAATCCTTGAAATTTACCTCAAATTATCAGCAAGAAAGTTGAGAATTAATCATTCAAAGACCAAAGCTGACGTGGTGATGAATGTATTTTCTGTCTGGAAATTTATAAAAAGCCACTAAAAATGTTTTTAAGCCATCAGTGATTGTTTTGCACTGAACTTTTAAGTGAAGGCATGTTTAGTTTTTGCTTCTTTAAATCAACTTAAAATGAAATATAAATCAATTTTTGGTATTTTCCTTAGCTGTATGAGCGTTTTTGTTGTTATTTTACCATCAATGCACAATTATAAAAAACAGTTTTTATGTTTTGCTTGCAAGCAGATTCTGAATTGACAGTTGACATTATTCTGACCAGGACCACTGCTGTTTGGGACTCATTTAAACCTGATTAATAGTTTCTCTCTTCACCAGATACCTAAGCCTAAGCCTCCTTTGTTATGTCCTCCTACTTGATATAAAAACAGACTATTGACCGTCAGTAGCCTTGGCCCAAAGTGCAGCTAGAGGTGATCTAAACTGTCCCCGCTGACGTGGACGTCTCCATCGGTGCGTGTTTACACTAAGACCTGTGGTCAGTCTTTGGCAGCCCCGGCTAAATTGGATTGTTCTGGATTCCAGATGGCATGGAGACTGTTTGGTTTTCATTATATGAGAAGTACGTGGTGGAGACGTGTTCATTAATTACAAGGAAGAGTCCCAGCACGTCCTAAACGATATAAACTTTGTGTAGATTTGGCGCCAAGATATACACCACAAACTGTTTTTGTACAAGCATCATTGCAGTAACCTACATCTCTGTTAATTTAGAATTTTAACCATCTCCTAGATTAAGATTGACAGTAATTGCCAATTTCTTAAAGTTAAAGTTGTATTTTGATAATTACATCTTCTGCATTATTTTGGGACATTTACGCTAAAGTTTAACACTTAACACAAATGGTGTTTAAACGATTATTCTTTTAGTTTTCCCTTTTTGTTGTTTAATGTATCTGCAGTCTATGTAATATGTTGGTATATATATATTGCTCACCTGAATCTTGTCGCTGACTCGCTCCAGACCCCATTGGGCTGTTAAAAAGTGCATACATGTCCACACACATGACGTTCACATGCTGCCTGGTCTACAGGAAGGCAGAGTCACAGCTCGCATTCATGCCTACCTCCCTGTTCCCTCAGTGCCTCAGTCCGAGTGAGGGACGACTAATCCTGCGCAGTCTCTTAAGGCAATGTTAAGAGATCCTGGATTTAAAGGGCAAATCTTGTTTAGGAGTGAACACAAAAACACAGCGTTGCTTCCAGGAATGCAGGAAAGCTGTGAAACACAGTGATGTCTCTCCAAGGTTTGGCCGACCCATCCAACCTTAAATAAATCATATTTAGTTCATACAAACCTTACAGTCATCTTCTTTAATCAAACTCTTTGCTGGCCTCATCTGGCCATCCCTATGAAAGTTTTCCAGGGGCCTCACTGTGTAAATAAAAAAAATCCCTTAAACTTTCTGTGACACCATTTTGAATGATGAATATTGTGATTTTATATCACTGTCAGCTACAGAAGTCACATTATCTCTCTTAAACTGTAATTATTTCATTTAGTAAATTCAGTGTTTTACTTGACCTCAACTTAAACCCATTTCAGAAAACCAGCATTAAAATCCGACTGAATTTAAACAATAAGTGTGCTTTATTATTGCATTACCCCTCTTTCTTTTTTGTTGCTAACACTACTAATAAGAATATAGACAGAAGCAGTAGTAGCAGATATAAAGTACTTGCAGAGATTTTTTTATTATTGAATGTTGCCATAAATCGTACATATTCTATGAAAAATTTTATTTAATCTAAATTTTAATTAAGTTGGTTAAATAATTTATACCCTTCACAATAATCAATATAAAACTAAGTCCAACTGTCATTTGCATCATTTTCAGTTTAAACATATTCATCCTTTTTCCCTGGCGCCAAACCCCAGCAGTCAATGGACGAGAGGCGGGGTTCACCCTGGACAGGTCACAGTAAACATATTCATTAAAGATTAGATTTTTCTCATTTGGAAATGTGTCCTTATGCAATAAACTCTAATGGCCGTGAAGTCATGGCTTTTATTTCTTGACAAAATTCCCGAAACAACGAATCGTGGGGAAGAAAGCCGACAAACGGATGAGCATTAACACTGAACATGAGAATCAATTTTACAAGTTTATAATCCAGCAACTAATGCATCCACTTCCATCAGCGCAGGATTTACAAGTAGTTACTGGGATTACGGTGCCCTAAAAAGCTAAAATACCTCTAAAGTCATCAGATCAAGGATTTGAAATCACTTTACCTAAGAGACCAAAATTGGTCAAACATCCAGAGAAAGATAACAGGCTCATGAAGAACAGCATGAACAGATGTTTGTTTATTCTGTCCTGTGCTTTCCTCTTATTTGTAACAGCCGGCCAGTTGAGCCTGATGTTGGGACTACAAGGATTCACTCGCCCAACGGCGAAGGTACTCCAAGTCCTCTTCATCCTCGTCCTCATCTTCAGCCCCGTCTTGAACCCCTTCCTCAACCTCATCTTCTTCCATAGCACCTTTGGTAAAACAAAACACCAATAATGTGAGAATTCAAGTTGTATCAAAACGGAACTTTGTTGACTAAAAAAAATTTTTTTTTAAATGGACAAATATTTTTTACCAGGACGAGAAGGTGAAGCCGCGGACATCACTGGAGAAGGATGGACTTTATCCTCTTTTCTGCTGGCCTCCAAGAGGCTCTCATCCAGAGATTTTTTAAGTCTCTCCAGCTCTGCCAGCAGCTCATCCTGATAAAGGAAAATGCACATTTTCATCCAAGGACCCAAGGAAATCTACTTGAAGTGAATCTGTAGTTTTTTGGCCTTTCCCTGCTTTTCACTTATGCTTAGTCCAGTCATGTACATGACAAAACAGAGCGGAAAAGCAGCTGAAATCCAAAAGAAAACTTTTAATCCCATCTAAGAAAACACGATAGGACATGACTATGACACAAACGTCAGAGTCATGTAAGCAGATATAAAGAAAGCAGAGATTAAAAAAATTAGGGACATTTAAACTGTACTGTAATTTTTTTTTTTTTTTTTTTCTTAGAGTAATTCACAAAGCACTCTTCGGCATGAACAAACACACACCCCAAGAGATGCCACTATCTGGAAAAATTCCTTCTAACTTCTCCAATTTACAAAAAAACTACAAGTTAACCTAAAACACCTCAACAAATTCGACCTGGTCCAACTCCTGGTTTTCACACTTGTAGAGATTGCCTGACACCTCGGTCATATCATCTTCCAGTTTGATGCCCTTTATCATGTCGTTCACTTCAGTCATTTCCCTGCAAAGCAGCAAAAAATGTTATAGTCCAAGTCATATTGTCAGGTTCCAATTACCGTATTCATCGTAGTGAAAAAACTGTGTTATAATAACAACAACAACAACAAAAAAAAATCATACATTTTACATGTTTATGGGGTTTCGCAAACTCCATTTAATTTCGCCCTGTAAGCAATGAGTGTTTTTGGCTTATTCTAAGATAAATTTAAAAAAAAAAACAATGGCACGCAAGAATCGGTGGAGTATTTTTTTTTTTAAAGTGAGATTATTGTTTCTATTTATATTGCCACTTTTTGTTATTATTTTACTTTATTATTGGAGCCTTGCAACATTTCGCTCAATGTGTACATATTAAATGTTCAACTGAATGACAAAGTTTGTCAATGTCGAGATTAAATTAACATCCAATACGTAAGAATGACAAGACTTTCCACTCTCTTCTCAATGTGATTTCGAGCATATTTGTACATGGAAAATGTACGGATAAACTCAATGTTGAAAACCTAATTTCCTTGAGTTTATTCTTACCTAATTCAACCAATGTATAGATTATTGATAATACTGTCCTTCTTACTTGTTTTTGGAAGCAGACCTTGTGGCCTTAACAGCATGGTCAACATACCGCTGATGTTTCTCATACCACCTCTTCCTTCTCAGAGCATGCAGAGCAGCTGGCAAGACAATAAATAAATGCATAAATAATACAGAAACTATTCTGACTTTTGAAAGATGTACAAATGGTAATCCTGTTTCATTCAAACTTTCAAAGTTTTCTTGAGAAAACAGAGCGTCTTCAGTCAGAGGTTTCTTCATATTCGTTGTGATACAGGCTGCTACAAGAGATCTTTCCTACCAACATTAATTCTTTGAAGAATATGAATGAATGAGCTACAACATTTAATTTTGCCTTTGGGATTAATGAAGTATTTTTGAATTTGAACATAATTCTTTTACTTTTTGTGAATGTATAAATGGTAGCTGCACCATGAGTAAAATTTCAGAAGAATTATTTGTCTACTATTATAAAACTATGTCAAAATGCAAAAATTATAGTCTTTATTTAGGCAATATTTGAATGCAAACAGTTTCCAAGGAAACGCTCAAGGTCCGTCACAGTTAATTTATTAACACTGAAACTTACCTCTATTTATTAAAAGTATAAAAGTAAATTAAATATCGTTCTTATTCAAATATTTACAAAGGTCGCACTATAGCAAGCTAGCTTATTAGCTGGATTCTAGCTAGCTAACTCTTTTCAATGATTCTTTTAAATTATTATTTCATAATACGTTATCATAAACTTTTTTTGAATTCATGTTGGCAAGCTTTACAGTCTATACATTTTTGTGAAAGATGCTTCCTCACCTCTTCTGTTTGGTCCACAGTGTTTCTTGGCACACAAGAGGTCGAGGTCCATGTTGGTTTTCAGCAACGTCCCTGTGCCCGGATGCTAACCGCTCTCTTCCGCACCAAGATGGCAGCGACAAGCTTTTCGACACAAATTAGTAACTCGAGCTGCCTGTGGTTATTTCGGACGCACCAGACCAACTCTTAAGATGGTAAATGTTCGGTAAATGTCAGTAAGAAGATGGGGGGGACAGCAGGCTCGGTTCGTGGCCGCTGTAGATGTTTCTTCCTCTTGAGTTCAGAAGAAAACATTCTCCAACGGCGCAGCTAGCAACGGGCGAATCGCAGCTAGCAACGGGCGAATCTTCAGTATGGAAGCCCGTTTCCGCCACTTTGTTAAAAAAAAAATTAAATAAATCATCTCATTATTTTGAGATGCCGTCTCATTATGTATTAAGGAGATAGTATCTTATTATGAGGAGATGCTATCTCCTTATACTGAGATAGTATAATGAGATAATTTATTTTTTTTTAACAGAGTGGCGGAAACAGGCTTCCATACTTCAGAAACCAGATGATTGAGATTAAAACAGTTTGATTGAGCCTTTAACTTTTTATCGTGGAGGATTTTTGCTAAATATCTTCCAAAAAGCAAGATCGATGCACTTTTTCTTACAGTTTTTGTTTCCTTTTTTTCCCATCAATGTTGACATGACACAACAAATCCTGTTTTGTTTTTATTTTCTTTTACACCGATTATTTATTTAGGGATTTAATTAGGATTTTAATTAGGTTATTTAGTCATTTTTAACACCATATTCTGCCAAAAATATACATTTTGTTCTCATTTTAATCCATCAAATAAATGAAATTTAGAAGACCACACAATCACTGTTATAATATATGCTTCTTTTTTTTTTTTGTATTTGAGGGATATTACATATTTTCCCAATACACCCAAAACAATTTTTATTCTATTTTCATGAATATATTGAGATACAAGGGAGAATATTTTACTTTTTTGTCTCTTTTCTCATAAACTGAGTAAATTACTCTGTTAATATGATTCTGATATGATGATATTAGAGGGACAAGAGACAAGAATGACCAGCATAATCAAAATGTTTTCTCAGTCATGGCTCCTGCAGTAAGCCTCTTTTCTTTTTAAAGGTGAATTTTTTTTAACCAAAAATGTTTAGAAATAAATAAATAACTTCTGGATAACTGTTAAAGGACAAACTAGGTAAATTATAAAATATATGAATGTATTATAACAAATTCTGTTATATACGGAAATACGCAAACATATAAACACACCTCAGGTCTGCCAATAACCCACTGTAAAAAAAAAAAAAGCTTCAATGAACAACTGCATCACAGTGACTTTTTTATTTATTTAAAACATTTTATTAAGATTATTTGGGGTTTTAAAGATATGATTTGGTAAAACAGAACAACTGTAACAGAACAGGTTGCAGTCAGATGGTTAAAACATTCACGTTTCGAAAAGTTATTCTCTCTTCCACCGATTCATTCAGTCAAAGTTAATGAAATCAGTCGATTAAAATTTGTAGAAAATAGCTTTAGAAAAATATTCACATGAAAGCTAATATGTTTGGGAACAATCCTGAAATGAACTAAAAGATGAAATATATAATAGTAAACAACAAATATGTTTTTTAAAATGAAAAACTCTGGTCTTTTCTGGATAAATCAGTAATTGTACTTAAACAGCAACTTTCTAGCCATTGGCCTCCCCCCAAAACAAATCGGAGCCAAATAAAACAGATCTGAAGTAATAAAAAGGTGGGTATGCTTTTGTAACTGGGCTCAGGATGATGATGCAATGAGTCTAAAACAAGCAGGTGCTGTAGAGGGTGACCTTGTGGCTGATTTCCTGCAGCAGCTTCTTCACTGCTGCCTCCATCTCAACCAGCTGCTCAGCTTTCGACTCAAGAGTTCGCTGATTGTCATCGTACGACTTTTCCAGATCTGAAACAAGAACATGTATATATATATTTTCTGTCAGACATCTGTTGTGTTTTCTGGGTAACTCTTAACTAAATGATAAGCCAAGAAAATAAATGAAATAAATGGAAAATAAGCAAGCAGCATTCCTGGACTCAAAAGGTTGAGTAACAGGTCAATCCTTAATGATTAAGGAAGAACAAGTTTTCAAATTATTTTGTTAAAGATAGCTCTGAAATTTTAGAGAAAAAGAGAATAGTCGACACATTTAATTTTTTCTCCACATGTTGGTCCAAGACTTGCACCAACAATCTCCAAAACAAAGATTGATTAAAAATATTGACAACAATCTCATGTCTTTCCAAAGTAAAGAAGGAAGAAATAATATCCCTTATTTGTAAGAAAATCCCTTACCACCAAGAGATTAACCAACTTGATTATTGATTAACCAAGAAATCAATAATTCATCTGGTTAAATCAATAAATAAATTTGTACATATTTGTAATTTATCCATTTCAACTGGAAGACTTCCAATATATTTCACTTTATAAAAATAGTGAAAAGCATTTTTTCTCAAATTAGTGACCTATGTCTTTACGTCCTTCATTTTTAAAATGAGAGAAATTATTTGTTGCCTGGTTAGATCAGTTTATCAACAAACATAGCATTTCATGTAGAAATCAATTTGGGTTTTGCAACAATCATTAAACCTCTACATGTTTGAAGAAAAATCTACCGGAATAGACAAACATTATTTTATAAATATATTTGTAGACTTCAAAAAAAGCTTTTGATAGCATTGATGACAGTATTTTGCTGGAAAAGTTCAGCAAATATGCGATTAGAGGACTAATACATAAATGCACTGCAGTTAATTAGAAAAATGAAACGTTAGATCTGATTTATGTATAAACCGTGGTTTTGGTCACTCATTGGACCAAAACCTTTCATTTTACACATCAATGATTTTTTTTCCACCACTTCTCTTTGCAGATGAAGTGGTGCAAAGAGACACTCTTTGCACCACTTTGGTTTGGACAGAACCAAAAAGAGTAGATTTTTTTTTTTTTTTAATAAGGAAATAGAACACAGTGTCAAGGTATATTGGAATATATTGACTCAGGAGAGTGCTGGATAATTTTTTTTATATGATTTTTGTGAAATTACCTTTCAGCAGCTGCAGCTTGTTGCTGGCTTGCAGCAGCAGCTGTTTGGCCTGGTTCTGCAGTGACTCCGCCCTCTTCTTAGCGTCGGCCACACCCCCCGCTTTCTGATCTATCAGCTGTTCCACTGTGCTGTACTTTTGCTTTACCTCCGACTCAAACTCCTAAAACACGCACAAGGACATCAGAACACCAGACGCAGAATTACAGAAAAGACTAAACTATCAGACGGGTGAGCCCACCTTTTTGACTTCTTCTGCGATCCTTCCGATGTCTGCGGCTTCCTGATTGGCCAGTTTGGTTCTCTGCGTGACGTTTGTGGATCTGTCGGCGAGCAGCTTCACATCCTGCTCGAGCCTCTGCAGCCTCTGGGTGGCGTTGTCCAGCTTTGACTCTGCATCTGCCGTCTCCGTCTCTACCTGAAAACACAGTATGTGCTTTTTTCTTTATCAGATCCGACGTCAAAGTATGATGAGGCGAATATCGATGGCGGCTGCCACTGACGGAGGACAGCAGCTTGGTGGTGGTCTGGATGTCGGAGGCGGCCTGCTGGATGGCGCTGCTGGCAGCTGTGTGAGCTCTCTGAGCTTCTTCCAGAGCTTGTTTCACTTTCTCTGCAGAGTCCTTCGTATCAGTCGCCTGCTTACTAACAACAACATAAAAGTCTATTTAATGTCTATGTGAAACAAATATACAGTGTACATCCTGTTGTCACAGTGGCGCAGTTGGTAGCACTGTTGCCTTGCAGCAAGAAGGTTCTGGGACACTCCATGCAGAAACTCCATCTTTCTGCATGGAGTTTACATCTTCTCCCTGTGCATGCATGGGTTCTCTCTGGGTTCTCCGGCTCCACAGTCCAAAAACGTGACTGTCAGGTTAATTGGTCTTTCCAAAGACACAGGTGTGAGTGTGTGTGTGCATGGTTGTTTGTCCTATTTGTTTCTGTGTTGCCCTGCGACAGACTGGCGACATGTCCAGGGTGAACCCCGCCTCTCGCCCGGAACGTAACTGGAGATCAGCACCAGCACCTCCCGACCCCGTTAGGGGCAAGGGAGAAAGAAAATAAATGAATAAATGAATAAATGGATGGATGGATGGATGGATGCATGGATATCTTGTTGTCTTTTCACTAAGGTCTCTGAGAGGCCTTTAAAGTGGGTCACCTGGCTTGGCGGGCCTGGTCCAGCAGACTCTCTGCCCTCTGAATGTCGTCGGCGCTTTGCTGTAAGATTGCCTCCACGTGTCCCAGCTCTCCCACCTTCTGTCGGATCTCATCCGTTAGGTTCTGTAGTTGAGCCGGTGTGGTCGGCATCTGCATGGCCAGAACTTCATTTGCCACCAGTTCGATGCTCTCCAGGTCTGCAGCGTCCTCTGAAAAGGCCACAAGAGTTTATATTAGACTGAAGCTTTTTAGTTTCGTCTCCAAGTATCTTGTTTGCCTACAAATGGTGTTGCAAGGGTTGGTTTTGAACACCAGGAATACCTAGAGATCTTGCTTTAGGGAAGAGGAAACATACGTGTGAGGAAATCTTTGATCTGTCTGATCAAGCTTCGCAGCTCCTCGTTGCTCTGGTCAACCTTGCGCTTGGTTCTGTTGGTCTTCATCAGGACATTCTGGGCGCTGAGCTTCGCCTCGTCCGCCTGCATTTTCACCTCTAACACCTGAGGAGAGACTACAGCTGAAGACAGTCCTCACGGTTCAGCTCAGACCACAAACCAGGACTCCAGAGACCTACCATCTTGGAGAGCTTCTCCACCTCTGCCAAGGCGCTGATGATTTCCTGCTCGGCCTCTTGAGTCTTCAACAGGATGCTGTTGGCTGCCGTCACCGCACCATCACATCCTTCTCCTCCACACTTGGGCTGACCTTCAGGGTCCACACAGCCCAGACCTCCGCAGGGCGAAGACCAGCAGGAGTCTTGGCCAGATGATGGACTGCCACATGTCTGCAAAACCCAGGTCATTAAAAAAAATTAAATTAAATAAACTGCTAAATCTGGTGAAAGATGAGGACTTTCTGAATAAAATAAAGAAATGAGCAACAGGATTGTAAGATTTGATTTACATACTATGGAGTTGACCCTACCAAGATCAGGGATCAGTCTTAACATAAAAATATGTTAAGAGATCATGTTGCTTTTTGCTTTGAAAGAAAATATCCTTGAAATGGGCAAGTCATCAAGACGAGAGCCCTAAAAACTCTGATTAAAAAAAGCAGCATCTTGGTTGAAGATACAGTTCAAGATTGTACTGGTTGGCTATGGTGCAACCAGTACAATCCACGGGTCTTAAACCAATAGAAAACTGAAGGGGGGAGGGTATGTGACACATTTTGTTTCTATGGCAAAATAAAACAAATGCAGAAGATCTGGGGAACACAATAGTCCTGGACTACCAGGAGTTAGGTCGATTCCATGCAACAGATTAGAACCAGGACTTAAACCGTTCCCATACAACATAATCAGCTCAGTGGTTAACATTAGAGGTAAATATTCAAACATTTTTTTCAGGTAAACTGTAAATGTTGAATTTGCAAGACATTTATTTGTTTTAAACAGCCTAATATTCTTTTTTCTCCACTTTCTGTAACACATCTGATTTATCTTTCCTCCTGTTTTTTCCTGTAAAACAAATAGCATTGTTTTTCCAATGCATTTGTTAAGAGAGAAATAGACATCATCATAATATCTTACTTTAAAAAAAAGACACTGCTTTTATTTGTAACACAACTGTATAAATCAGAAGGTATAATCGGCAGGTGCTTTACCTTATAGCTGATCACTGATAGGTCCAAAGTCTCCATCTCTCCAGCCAGGTTGTCCAGCTTCTGAGCATGCTCAGACTGTCTCTCCAGAAACTCCTCCCTGGTTTGGTTCATTTTGTCTTCTGTGAGTTGCCGTAGGGCGGCAGAAGATTCAACTGGGCTGTCGGCGTTGATGGTTGAGGCATTTGCTCGTGCCTCAGCTGCTTGAGACTGCAGGAAGTACTTGGTGACGCTGTCTGTTGCCCCTGGTAACAGAAAGACTTTATGTAGTGTAGGTCTGAGAGGATCATCTCCATACTTATAACAAAATAACTGGTCCATACTGATGAGCTTTTGGTACAAATTATGACGATCAAGGAAAAAATTAGGTCTGAAATGCCATTCCCTCAGGCCAGCTGAATTGGTTGCTTCTTGGAAGCAACCAACCTTAGAAAACACAGAACTTATTTTCTGAAATGTAATCAGTTGAGTGATTGACCTCCAGGGGGGGACACAGCACATGGATCTGATCCAGTCTAAATATCATTTTATGTTGCAAAAACCTGTTAATCAGGGAATGACAGCATTTAAAGTTATTTAATTTACAGAGTTATGATTGCCAAAGAGATTACCGTCCATTTCTCATAAGGTTTAGTGCTTTAATTTTGAAAGGATCGTGTTCAGCAGCTCTCTGCAAGCTTTGAGCTGCAAGTCTTTACCTCTGATGTCGGAGTTCTTGATGAACTCCACTTGGTCCAGCAGCTCCTGGACCGTTCGCTCCAGTTTCTGGGCATCCGACATCACAGAGTCCAGTTGGGTTTTAATGCCAGAGTCCTGTTCAGCCACCAGATCCAGAGTCTCCTCGGTGTTGTTCATGGTCTGGCTCAAACCTGCCATCAGGTCGCTGAGACACAAATGGAGATGAGAGTCCACATCCAGATGGGACATTTTCACATCAGGTCCCGTCTGACCTACCTGGCCTGTTGCAGCAGGTTTTGGACCTCAGTCAGAGGCTGCGAGGCCGGATCTTGGTCTAAGATGCTCTGGATGTCTGCAGCGCTTCTCTCCATGCTCTCTATAGACTTCCTGTACGGTCCGCTGATTCCACTGGCTTTAACGGAGTTGACCTTGTTGACCAGTCGGTGTGTCTGATTGGTCAGCTGACCAATGACATCATCCCACTCTGAGAAACACTGGTGGCACCGATGGCAGTCTGGGAAGGTCCCGTGGAAGCCGCGGGCGCAGACGTCACAGCGAGGCCCGGCCACGCCCTCCACGCAGACGCAGTGGCCGCTCACTTTGTTGCACTGCGGCTCCAACGTGCCGCGAGAGTCACAGTCGCAAGCTGTGGACACAAACGGCCATAACTTTATTCTGAAAATCTGAAATCCACCAGTTCCTCACACAACTCCACCTACTTCAAAGTTAAAACAAGAAGAAGAAAAACCTGGTAACATGAGGATGTGAGCAACACTTGGAAGTACTGATCTGTGGTGCCCCAAGGTGGAAATACGCAAGCGTCAATTAAGAGTAGAAAACATTGTGTATTTTTCTCTTTTTAATATCAGCAATAAATTAAAAAAGTAACATTTTAATGAAACAAAATAAAAAGGTCTGAAAAAGGGCCGCAGGAGTTTAATTTTGGATGGACCGTCTTCCAGGAGTGACCAACGCAGCCACACCGACTGAGGAATGGGACGGCATCCCACAGCACCGTGTGACCAGTGACCGCACCCTTATTATTAAATGACAAGTGTGCCATGTTTTGTCCAACCCAATGACTGGCTTTTCTGTATCTGGTTCAAATTAAGAAACGGCTGCTTTCAGATGAAGAAACTAACAGCAACAAACTGGGACTTTTCTACTCCAAACTTCCATCGAAAACCAAAGACCCAAAAAAGTACAGCTGACTCTCACAAAGTCTAGGTTTTTAGGTCTTTTTAATAATATTTTTCTGCAACACTTGTGTCTTCCTGCTGCAGCTATCTTCATTCTTGTAATTCCTACAGAACAAGCTTCTTCACTTTCAGCATCGACTCTTTGGTGTGAAGGACCGAAGGAACGTCTTTGTGTATTTTTGAGTTTTGTGGCGGTTCTGTTCAGTCTGGTCCCGTTTACATGAAGCAGAAATATTTGAAGCTCGTTGCACATCTGGATGTAATCCGACTGCAGCAGAGAGGCTCTTTGAGCACAGACATTCCCACAAAGTAGTTTGGGTTTTTTTTGTTGTTATTTTTTTCCAGGCAATTAGAAATGCGTCTGAACTCTGGATTCCTGGTTTTTGGATTTTGGGGGTGGAAAAACTCTTGAAGAACACAAAGTTGGGGATATAAGTATTTGACCCCTTGCTGATTTTAGATTCTTTTTAATGCACACTCAGAATATAAAGAATAATTCAGAAAAGAATTCACTATATAAGACTTCGTAATTGGTTTGCGAATCATTCTGGAATTTTAATCCACTCCTCTTCAGAGAAACTCTAAATCACGTCTGTTTTTTGGCTCTTTGCAGATGTTCATCATACCACAGTCTGGAGAGTCGCTATATGTTCTTCTTTTGCCACACCATTGCTGTCTTAGCAGTGGATCTGAATTTATTGCCATTTCTTAGGACTCATCCATGACTCTTATTTATCGTTTTCATCCTAGATTTCACAGGAAACATTAGTTTTTCTCCAAAAATGGAAGAATTTCACCACTTCCTCTCAGATCTCCTCTGGTCATTTAGGAAACCTAAGAGATTATTTGCAAATTTTAAATTGATTGAACTATGTGACAAGGCAAAATAGTTAATCTAAGAGAGTCTGAACTCTGTTTCTGGTCGCACTTATTTCACTCACATGCAAACTCCTTTTTACTTTGCATAAAATAATTTAAAGACATTTTTCCCTTTCAAAAATGATATAGTTCTTTGGTTTGTAGGCGTTATGAACAACTCAGAAATTCAGTAGCACAGGAAGTATAAAACCAGATTTTCTAGAAACTGACTTAAAATCCAGACTGATCTACTCCCAGTGAAACTCACCATGACACTGGACTTCAGGGTCTCCCCAGAACAGCTCTCGGCACTCGTTACACGTTCTTCCTCCAAAGCCAGGATGGCAGGAGCACTGACCGCTGATCTGAGGGAAATCAACCGTCTCCATTAATATTGAGTCACTTCATTAAGCAAAAGCCGTTTGTGCTAAGAGACCCTTCTGTAAATGTGATAAAAGTTCATCAGAAGGCTTCTCGTTATTCATGTTGAACTCCAGAAGTTAACAAACCGACCCCCAGGATGAGTTGATGGAAATATTCGAGGCTTAAATAAAGCCTGATGACTGAGAACAAAGCTTCAGTCTGAATTTTCCTCAGTGAAACAGAAAAGCTCTTCACCTCATTACAGGTTGTCCCGTACGAATGCTCAGGGTTGCAGTCGCAGCTCTGACAGCCGGCGCCGCTGGCCATGTTCCAGGTGTCGGGCGCACAGCGGTCACAGTGTTGACCGATCACGTTGGGTCTGCAATGGCACTGGCCGCTGCTGCGGTCGCAGTGGCAGTCGGTGGAGGACTGGCAGCTGGACTCGTCGCTGCCCAGATGATTACAGACACACTCTGTGATCGCAAAACAGAATTATGGACAGTTTATCAGCAACTAAACAACTTTTCAGCTGAATTTTCAAATTTTAAGTTGAATTTTTTTCTACTTTATGTATTCTTAATTTCATTCCTTGGCTTTCTGACTTCTGGCTACAGAGTCAGTTTTCTAATCAAAAAAAAAAAAAAAATCTTATCTGAATATTGTTTGAAATTTTAATTTAACAAAACATAGCAGCAACAATAACCATTTGTTTCACATAACACATTTGATACTTTTCATGTTTAACCAGTCCATACTGGATTTTTACCTACTGGTTTTCATTAGTTCTGTCTTAGTTATACTGGTTTCTCTGTGCTGTGAGGTGTGAAGGAAGTTTTCACGTTCACTCACTCCTGCATTCCTGAACCAAGGCGTTGCCATAGTAACCCAGTTTGCAGTTCTGGCAGGACGGACCCTCGCTGTGGTACAGACAGCGCAGGCACTCGCCGGTTCTGGCGTCACAGGACTCTGGGTCCAGCATGTCGATGTTGCTGTTGCACTGGCACGGGAGACACTGGCCACCTGCCTCTTCAGGGTTCCCATAGTAACCAGGTGAACACTGATCACAGCGAGCACCTGCAGAGGACGGAAGGTTTGGTTAACAACAGCTTGCTTGACCTCTGCAGAGTTTTAAAATGGGTTCAAGATAACATACAGTCATACAAAAATGAACTCTCGCATACAGATAAAAATTGAGATTCATTATTTCACTATCCAAGAGAACAAAATTCTATGAAGTTTGGAAAATAAATCTCTTCAAGGGCCTCAATATATATCATCATCACCTTCTGAACTTAATGTTATATTCAGTCGAATAACTGTGCCTGTTTAGGTTATGAAAGTGCAGACGATGACGTCATGGCTTTGAGATTTGTGTTAAATGGAGAAACACCCATTGACAAACATCTGCTTCCTCGTGCAGCTGTTTTAGTTTTTGTTTCATGTGTCAAGAGATAAAAGCTTAAACTTAGCCTTGAATCTCAGAGAGAATTACGGAGCTCCATGAGTCCGTTTATCCTTGGCAGAACCGACCCAAGCCTTGATGACATCTCCTCACTTATAGTATGAGGAAATGTCTTCATATTATTTCCTCGCATTAGTGGAACCAATACTTAGGAATATTAAATAAAATTAAGGAATTACTGACTTACATCAATCTCAAATACATTATTGAAAAGCTACTTGAGTTTTTTATTGTGGTTTATTGTGGTTGAGTTGAACTAAAACAGGTTTAATCTGATTTAAAGTTATCCATCAATTCATACGGGGTGTGTAAACGTCTGGTTTCAGTTGTATTTGTTGGTAAAGCTGATCAATATTACTCTGGTAAACTTTGCAGGAAAGCCTTTCATCAAAGCAACCTGCCAGAAGCGATGACATTAGGTCAGACATGCAGACATTTAATTCCCTCTCTCAGCCCGTGTTTCTCCTGTCAGATGGAAACAAAGAAAGTTTGTGACTCATGCGTCTGTCAGCAGCTGATTTCCCCCTGAACATCTTATTTCCTGCTTTAATAACAGACCTGACGTCTCAACACATCCCCCGCTTTCAGAGTTTCCATCGGACTGAATAACACAGCAGCTTCTCCTCAAATTAAAAGCTTCTCATGTGTGCAGCAGAAACCATAAGTCAGGATCATAAAACGATCCTCAGAGGAACATCTGGAGCTCAGAGCTGGTCCCTCCTCTGTAACACAAGTATTAATGGACCAGCTAGAAAGTCAAGCATGAACTGCACATATAAAACAGAGAGGAGAGGAGCAACGCCGACATTGAAACACATGTATTAAAGTTCTTGTGACCAATCAGACGTTCTGCAGCCGGACTTTGGATTTCATCCTGAACAACCCACCTAGTGGTCAGATGGATCCCCGCCCTGTCTGGAAGCAGTCACTGGTCAGACTGGGAGGATGTTTATGAACCTCCTGGATGTTTGTGGTGTGTGATGAACTGACCAAGGCCACAAGTAAACACATGTCTCACAGATGCACTGTGATGCTTTCAAGCTGCAGTCAGAAAATCAGAGTGCTGACAATCTGTGTTATAGCATGGACCTGTGAGCCGTGGTTCCCTGATCCTCCTTGTGACTGTGACAGGTTCTGGGACTGTGTGCTGATCTTTATTCTGAAGTGGATCTGCACTTCCTCCTCAGCTACAGCTGAAACGTTTCTGCTGCTGAACAGATTTGTCTGATAATAACCGGGTTTTGGTTATGACTTCTGTTCTGAACCAAGTGTTTGTTTTCGTTTTGTAAAAAGTATAATAAAATGTATTTTTATTTTTTTGTTCTCTAAAGATCTCAGGTTTGGACTCTCCACCTTTAGAAGAACTCCTCTGCAGGAACAGAAGATCCTCATGAAGCTACAGAACACATATGAGTATCTTTTTCCCCAGCAGATTGTTTTTAGTCTCTATTCTGAGCGTCCTGATATTTCTGACTTTCTCTGTTTCAATTTGGCAAAATTTTGATTCTGTTAATGCATTTTTTGGTGGAAACCATAATCATTTTTCATCATCTTTTCCTTCCAATATATAAAATACTCTGTAAACTAAACTCACACTGATCACGTTTTAAAATGCACTACTATTACCATTTAGCTTCTGTTTTGGTTTAATGTCTTGCCATATTTTGTGTTAACATATCAAAATTGAATGTATTGTTTTTTTTTGTAATTAGATAAACATATGCTTCATTTGCATAAACTCCATAGGTGGAAAAATTCATTTTAAGATAACTTTTATACAACTTTGCACAAAAAATAATTACAATATTTCTACAAAACTTAATACATTATTAAGTTAATAATCATTATCAGTGTTGGGGGAAATATTTTAAACTTCCAAATTCAAATTTGTATAAAATGGAAAATGGTATTCAAGAAAAAAAGAAAAAAAAAAAAAAAAAGATTGGAAAAATGTATTTATTTATTTCTCTTGGAATCTTCAAGAGTGGTTTTAACTTTTCAAGGGAAACAGGTGATGCATTTTATTTCATATATAGAAATGAGCTTAGATCAATGTTGCAAACTAATTTACAAAGACCCCTTGAAAAATAAAGCAAACAAAAATAAATAAAAAGCCTTTTTTCAGTCTTATTGCTAGAGCTGGCATTTAAGGGATTCAAATTCAGAGAATTTATGAATTATTAAGATTGTGTGGTGATGACTATAGTGAATAATGACATTTGTATCTTACATTTCAAATGCATTTCTTTAAAAAGTACAGAAAGAATTTAGTTTTCACACAATATTTCTAGGTGTAGAAGAGCACAGGCGAGACACAAAGTTAAGAGACATTTATAAAATTATTCAGTATGGATTTCCCTGACAGATTTGGACAAACTTGGAGAAAGTTTTAAGTTCTGTTTGTTTTGCCGACAGAGTGAATAAAGTTCCCACCTTTGAATCCTGGGTTGCAAACACACACAACCTGCTCCGAGGTGTCGCTACGGTAACAACTACCCGCAAACTGCCGCAAACTGTTTGGACCGTCGGGACACAAACATGGGCGACAGTGGTCACCTGAGCCCAGAACTGGGTCGCCATAGTAACCATCCAGACACCTGAGCGGGTGGGAAAGAATCTGTGAGGTCAGATGGAACTGATCTGAGATCAGATCGTGTCCCCGTGGGTCACCTGGGCGCACCTGTCGCAGCTGTGTCCGGTGGTGTGATCCCTGCAGGCGGTGCAGCGGCCGGTGACGGCGTCGCAGCTCTCCGTGTGTCCGTTACAGGAGCAGGGTCGGCATGTCGGGAAGCCCCAGTGACCCGGCAGGCAGCGGTCGCACTGCCGACCGTAGGCGCCGGCGACGCAGACGCACTGACCGCTCAGCTGATCGCAGATCGGACTCTGGGAACCCTGAGGGTCGCATGCACACTCTGCAAAACACACATCAGGAAATATCACCAATTAGCTTTGGTCTATATTCCACTGCTTCACCAAAAATAACTGGTGTAGCATTATTTTTGGTCTAGTGTACGTTAGCAATACATATGTCACTAATATACTAGTGAACTAACATATTTATCATACTAAAAAGTTACTTGCAATTACTTCCTATTTTCAGCAATAGGAATCATCAACTTATAGCAAACTCCTATATCTCACTGAAAAGTATTGTGTAGGTTAGTACATATGTACAAACATGTTAGTACATATGTTGTACTAACATATTAGAACACAACTAATTGGCAAGTAACTTTTCAAGCAATATATAGGAGCATGTTTAAGTCAGTAATTCCCTAATATAAATAAAAAGTATTAGTTTCACTGGAAGATTATTTCACTTATAACAAGACATTTTTCCCATATAAAAAGTGAATTAATCTGCCAGTACAAAATATCAAATATCATGGAATTATTGAATTAAAACAAACTCCTATATCTTTCTAAAAGTTACTTGCACGTTAATTCAAGCGTACCAAGATATTTACTGTAGAAACTAGACCAAAACTAAATGGTAACATTTTTGCTTTAGCAGTGTAAAAGTGTGAAACTATCCATGCAACATATCAGCTGCTGCACCTTTTACTGCACTTAATGATGATCACATTATTGATCAGTATCTGACAGGCTGTTTATTCAAGAAAAGGTGTCCGACCTTTGCAGCCGCTCGGTCCAAACTGAAACGTGGCCGGAGCGCATCTGCCACAGTTTCTGCCCGCCACGTTGGGTCGACACTGACACTGGCCCCCGCTGGGGTCACACACTGTGCTGAGGGAGCCCTGGGGGTCGCACTGGCATTCTGGAAAATGGGAGTCCAACACAAGGGACAATTCAAAACACTAAATCTGCTCATCCTGGGAGAGATGTGAAGAATTTACGAGCTCAGGGGAATTCAAAGAGGAAACAAGTCGAGTCTTGCTGAAGAAGAGAAGCTGAAGGCTGAGCGCTGATGAGAGGCATTTAGGGATCAGCAAAGACAACAGGTCACTGTTAAAGCAGCTGTGAGGGAGGCAGCAAGAGAACAAGAAGTGATGAAATCAGATGCATGTAAAGAGGGAGGAAAGGAGAAACATTGTTAATGGGATCGGTCACGTCTTGATATTTTGAACAATAAAAGTCTTTCTGAAGTTTTGCCTTCACTGCAAAAACAAAATATTTTTTTTGTTTCTAGTGCAAATATCTTAGTACAAATGAAATAAGACAAAACTAAACTCAATGTAAGAGCTTGTTTTAAGTCAATAATTTCTTATTGCTGAAAAAGTACTAGTTATAAGTAAACTAATCTGCCATTGCAACAAAACATTTTTTCCAATACTATAAGAACAATTGTCTTGTTCCACTGGATGATTGCTTTACTTATAGCTAGAACTTTTTCGTCAATTTTAAGGAATCTTCAATTTAAAGCAAGCTCCTATGTCTCACTGAAAAGTAATGTGTAGGTCAGTTTTGTCTTTTTTCAAGATATTTACACTAAAAACTAGACCAAGAATGTGTGTTTGCATTTTTTTTTTTTTACAGTGCTTTCTTGTTGGAAAAGTTTTCATGCAGCCCTTCCTGGTTTTTACTGAGGTGTGACTGAAATAATCCCCTCTGAATCAGAGCCGAGCTGAAATCAAACCCTGAGGGGAATTCCTGCCATCAGCCTGATTGGGCTGGGTCAAAGGTCGGAGTCCGGGGTTAAGTAGAGACATTCCTCAGAGAGCAAGAACTACCATTTGTACATTTGCTGCACTGAGTTCAGAGTGCCAAGTACCTTTAGCTCCCTGGTGCAACAGGGCAGAGATGCTGAAGATGAAGTTCCTGCAGATGTCAGTCATCGGGGTTTTAATGACACTCTGGCTGTTCTCCAGACATCGATAACGCTGAAACGTTTCCCAGGCACTCGAGTCCCCTCCCACAGAGGAGGTGAATATTTCCAGGTTCTTACAGTGCGGCATCAGCACGATCTGAGAGACGGAGAGAAAAACACTGAGCTGAAGGCCCAACAGATGTGCAGACCTGCAGTCTCAGTCCGGTTAGCACGGCATGGACCACCGATAAACTCTGAATAAAACGTGTGAATGACTCAGTCGGTGAACTATGACCTCAGTGGGTTCTTTGAGTGGAAGAAAGGTCCGAAATGAGAAAGCGAAAAGGTTCCTCACCGAGTCGATGAGCGTGTATGGAGAATGGACTTCACTGAGGGCCGAGTAGAGCGGGAGACTGAGGCGGATCGTGTAGTTCAGCCCAGATTCAAAACAAACCGCCCTCGGCAGAACCACGTATCTGTGGACACAGGGTTCAGCGTGCACTTCAATCACTCATGACTTTTAATCCTATCTTTAAAAAAACAACAACAATAAACCAGTTCAGAATTTGGTGTTTTACTTTACTTGTTTTTTTTTTATGTGGGGTTTCCAAAGTTAGCCAAATCCAGCCCTGACTGCTAAGATCTAAGATCAATCAAATGTATGGCTCATTAACAAGCCTGTGCAGAACTTGATGACATGCTCAGGCGGTAATTCAGACTGTGATCCAGTCGTTTGACACAGGAATGCATCTAGAACATGGAGGACTTGAAGATTGGAGTTGGCTTTCCCCAATTCAAGATCTTCTGGTCTTTCTGACTGGTTTCCTTTGAATGCTCCATTTTGTTCACCCTCTGGTAATTTAAGGAAGCAGCCCACTCACCGTGAGCTGGGATGAAGGGAGATCATTTGGTTGTCGTCGTCTGGCACCGTGTTGACGCAGCGGCTGTCGGCTGTAATCGGTCCAGGCCTCATTACCGTCATCAGAACCTCCTCCCATTGGTCAGGCAGCTGCAGAAGTGCATCACAGTAAAGTGAAACAGCGTCTTCCTGACTGATGATACATCCCGCAGGTTTTCAGCTTCTCCTGGTTTGCGGTATCAAACCGACAGGTCGCGTCTCACCTGAGGCTCGTAACGGATAAGAATGTCGTACTCCATGGAATGAGGGATGTTATCCACAGAGAAATCCAGGAAGGCCCCTTCAGGGACATTGACCAGGCCAACCCCTGTCCAGGTGGGACTACGGTCATGAGGGTGGGGTCTGGGCACCATCGTCACTCCCTACAGACACACAGGAGGAGGCCAACAGGTGTTTGGGTTCAGGCTGATCCAGAAATAAACAAACACTACAGATACTCTTTGACAACAATGAAGATGTTGGGAATAATGAGGAACATGTCAAACCTTGGGAAGGAAACACTATGAAGTTATATTAAAAAGATTGGAGTAGAATAAGAAGCAGAACTAATCAAGGAAACAATTAAATTATTGAATTTTTTCTTTCTTAAGTATCTGAACGACTAGTAAGGAGTATTTAGGAACATTCCTAAATGTTTCTGAGAGTTTGTAATTTACAGTTTATTTTCTGACAGCTCCAGGCCTTTTTGTTCTGTTGATCGCAAGATAAAAGAAAAAAACTCTATTGGACCAAATTAAAAGGAGTTAGAGAAACAGTTCATGTTTAGTGCTTCAGAACTTAAAACATCTCAGTTTAAAGATCCTATATTCTGTAACAAAAACAAGAATTTACCAGTTTTTATTTTCCATCCTGCTTTCTGCTGAAAATATTTTGTTTAGGACTCAACTATAAAGTAGATGTTAGAACTCCAGATAGTTTTTTCTTAAATGTTTAATCTTTTTCTATTTTCCAGATGTGACATAGGATTCAAGCTCCTTCATCACATGAAAAGGTCAGAGGTTAGACTCACAGGTCCAAACTTGGAATCTTCAGCCTCGTAGGTGTAGTGATCCAGAGCAACAAAGTAGAACCCGGACTCCACCTGATCACAGCGACGGCCGAACATGTGATCCCTGCAGACACACTGACCGCTCACCTGATCACACCTGCAAACAGGAAGTCACACGGAAGCATGCAAACTGATTCATCGCAACAAAAACACGCTTTTTGACTGATTTATTTCAGCCATTTTATCTCCTTCATGGTTCTACTTGACAGTCAAACATTTGGTTCGTGATGTCATCAGTTCAGCCATGATGAACCGTCACACTCATGTGGACACTCTGCAACGTGCAGAAGTGGTTTTAAGCAAATTTGAACTTAAAGATATGAGTTATTAATTTTGAAAACACTAAGAAATTTAAGTTATAAAAACAAAGTAAAAAACAAAAAAAAAACTGAAGAGCTTTTACATTTTTGTAGAGAAAAACACTGATTTCTGGTCTAAATCTAATAATTTCCTTTTAAAATGGCTAAACCTGAACATCCTTACCCTGAATTTTACTCAGTTTAAGCCTCAGGAAAGCAGTTTGATGCTCCCAATTGTTTATTTTAATAATTTTTTTCAACTCTAGTGGCTTTTATTTTATAGTAAAATGATAGGAAGGTGGGTTGTGAGAGAGGGAAGACGTAGCCAAGGTCATCGGGTCAGGATATGAACCCGTGATGACCTCGTTAAGAATTGAGGTTTTTGTTACTTACACAATTACGAGCGTGAACATTATGAAGAGATCCAAAGAGCTGTCTGAAGGCTTCAGAAGGAAGATTATAGCAGCTTAAAGGTCTGGTCAAGGTTTCAAAGAGGTTTCAAGCCACAGTACAGAAAGCTGCATTTAAAACAGCTGCCACTGTGCCCAGGCCATCCAACATGTCTGACCTTAAGGCAGACTACAAGATGCTACAAGACGTTTCATAAGATGAAAAATATGACATCATTCAGCAGGCTCATACTGTTGACATGAAATGCACGTCCGTATAATCAGAAAATGAACAGGAAAGTCTATGTAAGGGAGAACTTAGATTGAAAGTGAGGAACGGGACAAAGATTTCAGAGACTGATATCAGAGTTTAGTGTGAGCCTAGAAGAAGTGTGTTAGCTAAAGAAACACAGAGTGTCTGTAGGCTGTCCTGACTGTTTTTCTTCTTTGCTGATATTGTTTGCTTAATGAGTAAAAGAAGGTGCATTTTTGGTGTTTAAGAGCAATAAAACCCTCTCTTTGCAGGAATAAAAATTGAGATTAGGCACCAAGCCTTTCTTTAAGAACTGATATTTAAGTGGGTTTCCTAATTTTCACCTGAATCCACTTAAACCTCATGATACAATGAGTGGTGTTTACAGATCAAGCAGAACTTCTGCTGCAGTGTTAAACTTGAAGGTTAGTACCCAGAAAATCTATCTTTATAAAAAAAACTCTCTTTTCTAGAGCCAATAATTGGTGCGGGTGTATTAAATTGGACTCACCGGTTGTGGACGGCCCCTCCCAGATCGCAGTTGCACGGTCTGCAGCCATCCATGTCGTTACTGAGTCCCCAGTGTTCGTCCTGCAGACCCAGCAGGACTGATTATGATTGTTGGATAAGTTGGATAAGTGCAGAGTAATCTGAGTATTTTCCTCACCACACACTGGTCGCAGTCCCGCCCGATCACCAGGCGTTTGCAGAAACAGCTTCCTGTTTCACTGTCACACGGGTTTCCTCCAGGAGTTGTTCCCAGGGGACTGCAGGTACACGCTGCAACCGTCACAACTCATCAGTCCCAATCTACACCCTAAATTCATCCAGTAACACCTGCTTCTGTCTAGGTTTGAAATAAAGGATTTAAGAATGATGTTTTGCTCCCCAAAATCCTGATATTTGTCTTTCCTGCAGTCTTTTGTTCTT
Organism: Poeciliopsis paucimaculata; assembly: GCA_903067055.1. Lineage (NCBI taxonomy): Eukaryota > Metazoa > Chordata > Actinopteri > Cyprinodontiformes > Poeciliidae > Poeciliopsis > Poeciliopsis paucimaculata. Next base: position 46,982 of record CAEGAD010094440.1, on the reverse strand, counting down.
CTGTGGAGATTTCATGATGCTCCGACATCCTCAATTATTCACAATTATATTCCTAAGATCACTGATTTTTAATGTTTCAGAGAAAGTCATTGCTGATGGAAAGCAGCAACAAACCGTGAGACCACCAACACCGTGCTCAGCACATCTAGCCATTTCTGTTTCATTCACTTCAGTCTGTTTCTTGATACATTCCAGGGAGAAATTAATCATCGACTTAAAGAGTCCACAGCCCTACATAAACTCACTGAAAGTCTGCCTCTGTGTGTTGGTGCATTAGGGTGTAATTAAACCCATGGCAGGCCCCACCTTCAGATCTAATCAGTCTGCATCTCCTGTCTGTTTATTACTGTTGAGAGAAAGTGAGGAAACATCTTTAAAAGTGAGAAGTGAAAATCTGAATCCCCCCCCCCCAAGCGGATCTGCTTTCACACCGACTCATCGGTGTTCAGCGAGTCACACAGATCATAGCTGACCTGACTGATATCTGCAGCTCCGCCTCCTGACAAGAAAAAACTTCTCACTGCATCAAACCTGCATCCATCAAAGGGCGAAATGTATTTTAGTTTGGGAGCGCCACATTGGAAATCTTTGTGCCTCATTGAAAGCAAACACTTCAACCTTCTCTGGAGCATGGCATATTTCTGAATGGTGTCCATACTCCCAATCTAAGTGACATGATGTGGGATATTTCAGAGTTTTGGTGGATGCACAAGAAAAATAAAGATCTGATCTAAAACTCTTTAGATCACTGCACGTGTATGGTAGGAATAAAAATCTAAAATATTGGTACTTTAAACCACTTATGTTCATTCAAGCATTCAAATTTCAGATACAAGTTCATCCTATGCCATCTTGTTCATTTATTTTCCCTACTGTGGGACAATAAAGGATATTTCTATATTTGTGTTGCTATCAGAAAACTATTTAGAACAGCATATTTCACACTGGCAACACTTATAGTCCTGTTTGAAAAGACTAAAACTCCTCCAACATGATTTTATTTTAATGAAGACTTTCTAAAGGATAAACAGGAATTATTCTGCAGGTAGATAACCTCCTCCATTTATTCTGCACGAAGCCCTTCACAGGTGCTGGGGATCCTTTGGTTACTTTATCAAATTTGGTGTCTTTATAGCATCAAAGTCAATCCAGCCAATGTTTGTACTCACTTATTCTTGTAGGATCTCAGAAAGGCAGAGATGCCGGGTTACCTGAACAGGTCGCCAGGCCATCACACAGAACAAATATTCATGCACAAACTCGTAAGGACAATGGGGAGAAACCGATTAAGGCAGCAGTCATGCTTTTAGACTGTGGGAGGAAGCTTGAGTCCCTTTCATGTACAGTGAAAACTTGCAAACTCCATGCAGAAAGGTTTTTACAGCCTCTAGGAAATCCCATGTCCTCTTGTTGTAGTGGTTCTGATGTTTGTTAACTCGGATTTAACTCTTCGGACCCAAAAGGGGAATGTTTATACCAATCAGTTCCCTGTTTCAATATCAAGCATTTCAAGTGAGTGCAGTCTGATAACATGTCAATGATTTATCAGCGAATCTGTTGTGTCTGTGAGGATCTTTGAGAAATGATCAATAAACCTGGCCTTCATGTGAGCATTTTATACCTTTGCAGCCTTCAGGTTCATCGCTGAGCCCGTAGTACGCCGGTTTGCAGTGTTCGCAGCGTTCCCCCTCCACATTGACTTTACACCGGCACTGACCAGCGATCAGACCGACTCGGACATCAGTCAATCCGTCGCATATTCCTCCATTCAGGGAGCCCACAGGGTCGCAGTTACAGGCTGCAGACAAACAAATCACAGCTAACCGGTCAACATCAGAAGAGCATAAGTCTAGCTTCATGTCAGCAAAAGAGGAAATCTTCTGTTGACATGGAAAAATATTAAAAACTAACACTCTGGGTGTTTTTCATATCTGCCTCAGTGTGATCGTCAGGATGTCAGGCTGTAGACGCGGATGATTAAAAGTGCGATTCTGTCGTTTGAACAAAGGTGAGAAGATACTCTGTGAGGCAGGTCTAAGCCTGGATGAAACCACATCAAAGACCTCCAACATGAAAACATCCCTAAATGTTTGGTCTTAAATTCATCCTTTGATCTTCCTTCATGAAAATGTCTGAGTGCCTGAAATCTGATCAGGACTTCAGCAGAGAATATACTACCATGTTATAAAGACAAAAGAGCATTTGAAATGAAAGTGATTCTGCAAAGCACAGAAACTGTGATTTGTGGATCTTAGAGGATCCTGGTTCTTTCTAAAGACAGAACTCTGTACTGACTCAGAGACCTCAGGAAACAGCTGGACTCTGGTGTTATTTCAAACCTTCACAGGTTTAGATTTCAATAAAAACCGTAGACTCACGCTGGCAGATGTTTGGGTCTCTGAGGTCCTTCTCCGGATGTTGATAGTAAAACGGTTTGCACTGCTCACACTTGTGTCCGGTTGTGTTGTGCCGACAGTCGTTGCAAACTCCTCCGCTGATGTTTCCAGAGGCCATGAACACGGCCATGTCGAAGTGGCATGAGTCCGAGTGCTGGTTACAGTTACACTCTGAAGAGCAAAGAAGAAGAACAAGAAGGAGCTTTCATCACCAATCTGACGTCCAGTTTACCGTAGAAGCTGTTTCAGATTAGATTTATCCAATTATTAACTGCTTTGATTTTATTAAGTCAGTAAAGAGACGATATGATTCTGACCACTGGCAGAATCATAAACTTACATCTCAGTTATCATCAGAACCTAATAAAGTATAAATGTGTGGCTCAATGTGGACCAGCAGTGACAGATCAGTGAAACTGCTTTGGATCATTGGAGATCTACATGGGCATTATGGGACCACTTTAAAGCTATGAGGACTCACTTTTGCAGGCATTGGTGTTGCGCCCCTCGGCTGGTCTCCAGGGCAGATCGTGGTAAAAGTCTTCGCACTGTTCACAGTTCAGTCCTTTAGTGTTGTGGTTGCACATACAGTGACCGTGAACCTACAAGACACAGACGGATAATTAATAATCATTACATACTCAAAAACAATTGAAACTGAAGACAGTTTAAATGTGCTGAAGACTCACCATGCCTTCCATGGTCTGGCCTGCTCCCTCGACAGGGGCGCATTCAGACGCATGTCCATAACAGAAGCAGTTTCCTCTGACTACCATGTCATAGATGGCATAGTAATACTTCTCCTTGATCTCCATCCGAGAGTCCAGCAGGTTGTCTCCGAGTGTGTGCAGCTTGGTGAACTTAACCTGCAGGTTGGTGATCTTCAACAAGTCTGAACAAAGAGGCAATAATCACAGATCAACAACCTTTTGCTAACTGAGACTCTGGTTAAATTGTCTGATTCAAGGAGACGCACTCTGGATCCGTGGACTGTAAGGGTCTTCAATACGAAATGCTGGGTCCAGGACTCTGTAAATCACCTAAAAGAAGAACAATTAACAACTAAGGAGCACCAAAAGGTCACGGTCACGGTAACGTATATCCATTACGTCAATGTAAGGACACTGAAATGCCCCTACAGTTGCCTTCAAATGTTTTCAGGAGCTACAGTACCTCTCCTTCAGTGGATGGCTCGATGTCCGAGTAACGAGAGTCGCAGATGACATCATCAACCTTCTGCATCGGACCACGGGAAACTGAAGGAAAGGATGACTCGCAATCGTAGGCAAAGTAGCGGTAAACCTGCCAGGTTTTTCCATAGTCTGCTGATCGCTCAATGACCATGGCAGCTGGTCGAAACGTCTGACGAAAGAGAACAGGTAAAGATGACACATCCAAAACTCATCTGACTGTCTAAATAAGCTTAACAATGAGCTCATCCAATAATCAACAAAGCTGGAATGGACATGTTTCTACTTATTGCTGGTTTAAGAAATCAGCAGAAAGGCGCTGAAGTCTAATTACTTTAAAAAGAGAATCAGGTTGAAGCATAAAGATCTGGACCATTTTTATGGTTCCTCAAAGGTTCTTACAACCTACTCTACCACACCAGCATCAACACTTTAACTCTACTCATGAAATCAGATGGACTCTGTCTTACGTCCTGCTGGTTGGCACCCCACTTGGGTTCAGCACCCAATTTCTGATTTCTATCACCAGTAACTCACAATGTATGAAGAGCTCACCTTGAAGGTCATAATGAGATGAGTGAAGTGAAACTCGGCTTCGAGGTTCAGCTGGACGGTGACATTCTCCAGACCTGAAGAGCCACAAATGAAAATCAGTTTGTACCAAACAACCAAACTCAAATGTTGAGTGATCGTCAATAACCCCAACATGGTTACTGATACACACTTCAATGACAACATTCTTGCTTTTTATTAAATAAAAAAGCAAAAAGGGTTGTTGATGAAAAGTAGTTCAGACAGAGATAAAGGAACAAAGTGGGAAGCTGATAAAGTTCTTGAAAAACTGGAGGGGTATGAATAGTGGATTGGGTTTTGGTAATGATACAGGCCACAGTATTCTGGACCCACTGAGGTTAATAGCTGAGAGAGAGTGCCACCAAGATGAAATTTGCAGTACGAGGAAGTTACGGTGGAATGCAGCTAGGTGTTAGCAGAAGACCGACATGATTTAGACATTTGTATGAGCTGCGTACGAGAAAAAGCAATGTCAAGAATGACTCAAAAGGACTTATGGTGAAACTGTCAATACTGAAATCCTACCAACTGTCTCAGGAAATTGTCCAAGTTGATGAGAATCAGAATAGGTAATGGTCTAGAAGCAGCTGCCCTGAGGATGTTGTTTCAGATCATGTTTCTATGGAAACCAGACTGAAACTCTCCTTAAGAGAGTGTTATTGATAAATGGGAGGGAATCAAGTAGGCAATCTTTTTCAAGGACTCTCCCAATTTATGGTTTGTTAGCAGCTGCGGAAACATGCCTTGACCTCCAACTGTGAGGTTGATACCCGGCTCTGACGTTCGTAGAACAACACAACTGAACCGTTACCGTTCTCGGACTGCCACCAGGTCTTCAGCCTGTTGGGACCAAATGTGGTGACGACGTTTTCAATTCGGTGGCTGTGGTTGTGATTGGCCAGCTCATCGTCATATGGTGCTGCTGAGTCACACATAAAGCACTTCTTCTCCTCCTGGTTAAAGAAAACAAAAAACAGAGGGGGGGGGGGTGGGCAAAGAGTTAACAGGGAGTTAAATTCCTCAGATTCCTCTCTGTTGGTGGTCAGCAGAGATAAGCAAAGATTCCTGAGAACAAATTAAACCTTTAGCAACACCTTTGAGCTGGGAGGTTTCTACATGTGCCGCTGCTTTGCCTCATTTGTTGGAATAAGACTTTCCTGATCCGAGGTTGTTGAGCACTATTATCTTCATCACTCAAAGAGCCTTCCCATCACAAACATTCAATCTCTGATAAGTGCATTAGAGGCAACATGGGGTTCGGTGTTTTGCTCAAAGACGCAGAACCAGACCTCAAACACATCATAAGTTGCAGCTGCTGCTTATATTTTCTTCGTCCTTTGAACCTCCTGCCACCAACTGAGAGTCTAAAACTCAAAACTAACAGATCAAGTTCAAACAGTTTACGCAATCGGACCTGAAACCAACAACAGGGTTAGTGTGAACACTTTATGCTGACAAAAAAAAAAAAAAAAAAAAAGTCCCAGAAAGGTTTGGTTTCCTATCAGAACGGATGGAGAGTGTTGGACCTTTTCGCTGTTCTGTTTGTTGAAACATCTGGATAAACATCTGCCTGCAGCCAGACTCTCGACCTCCTTATAGGGAGATCGTTTTACACAGGAAACACCACAGACTGCACAACAGACCCACACAGTTTAACCAAACACTCAGAGCGTCCATCCCAGGGACAGGCAGGAAGTCTCCAGGAGGTCAGAAACTCAAGGTTGTTTCCCAAGAGACTCAAGCAGGCTCATGAGAGAGGTTCCTTTACAGACCTTAAAGCCCTCAAATCTTTCAAAGAAGCCCATTCATTCATTCATTCATTCATTTACAAACTAAGAAGCTCATAGAAATCCTTAGTAGCTTAGTTAAAAGTTTACCCTGGACCATTAATTTTAACTTTAAGACTGGCCTAACACCTGCTTTATTCTCATTATTTCTGTCCACACACATGTCCATCTTTGTGGAAGTCAACTTTCGTTCCCCTATGACAAAGAGCAACAAGACTGAAGGTCACGACATGGAGCAGATTTCGTCATAGAGCGAGGTTGAATAGAGTCAATCATCAACCTCGAAGGAATGACTCCATTGAGCAAAATAAGCATCAAACTTGTCTTTCACCTGCAGGTGGCTGACAATGCAGAACGGCTCTGGACGCTTTAGTCCACAGGTAGAGGTGGACAGCAGCTGGTGAGCTCGGCCAATCAGAAGATCCCCTGTTGCTGGGTAACAGCTGCCTTCAGTGCAAACATCTCCAAACTCTGGGAGACCGAGGTCATCCGGGGCCCCGCCCAGCGAGTCTCCGCCCTCCTGAGTGCAGGTCAGTACCTGCAGAGCTGAGAGAACGAACCAGGGTTACATTCAGACTGGCTCTTTCAAGCAGATGAACGTCTGAAGACGAGGAGCAGATTCTACTGAGTAGGATGAAGGTGGATGCATTTACAGCTGGCCACTGCAATTACATCCACTGACCTGTAGCGCCTCCTGCGCTACAGAGCAGGTCAATGGAAATCGAACACCTAAAATTACTGGAGGAGGCGGGTTTCAGACAGCATCATAAAGTTCTGCTCCATCAGACTGATCTCAGGTCAGACTTGCAGTATTTCTCTAAATTGTTGAGTTGAATATTTCAAAGGCCAAGCAGAGACAAGAGCTGCATAAAATTAGTCTCATCAAAATGTTCTGAGTTCAAATTTACGTATAATCTCTTTTCAACAAGATGGATCTTTCTATTCACGTCCAGTTTTTCCTCCAGCAGGCTGATCCCAGGTCAGATTTAGAGTAGAAATACACAGTGGGAAAATTCAGTCAGCAGCTTGTATAAACATACAAAGAACTGAGTAGGGTCATTAAAAATTTGCAGAACGTGCATGCATGTTTGTGCACAAAAACTGCGAAAATAACTTTAGATGTAAACACTAAAAAAGTAGAAGTTTATTGGGAGCTGAGCTGATTTAAACTTCTAATCCTTTTTTCCTCTTATAATCTCGGACCAGTGTTTGAAAGTGAACAGATTAATTGATCTAAACTCAGCCGACAAAAAAAAAGGTTTCTTGAACATGTTTCAGCACTCTCTAAAAATTTGCGTCCACTCTCTCTGAACTTTCATTTTTAAAGTCATTTAAATTTTCTCTTTGTCCCTGATTGAAAACCGCTGTTTCAGGAGTCACCTTGTTCCGGTTCGGATCCAGTGCGGGCCCATTATTGTTTTTATTTTTTTCCCCCATGGAGTTTTTAATATGTTTGAAATTGAAAGTTGAAGAAAATTAAAGTTTCCAGGCTGCAGCTGATCTCAGGTCAGATCACCGGCACTGAGTTCTAGAGCTTGTCTGGAGAAAAAAAAAAACAACCTCTGCAGAACCGAGACACATTTACTCACCGAGCAGCACCGCGAGCCGCAGCTGCAACATGATCCACAACCAAAACCTCCAGGAACCGGGATGAGAACTTGTCAGACCCCTACAGACCTTCTGAGGATCCTGTGGGCTCCCAGAACCCCCCACAAGATCCAAGTAGCCTCCGCGGAGCCCCGCCTCCTGAGAGCCACCCACCCCCACTTCCGGCCGGCCCAGATTAAAACCACTCGAACAGAATGGTGGAACGGAACGTAAAGGCGTCCAGAACCAGAACAGCGCTCAGATTTAAAGGATAAATCTGGACTGAGCTCTGGATCCATCAAACGGCAGCTGATCTGAAGTCAGAAGAACATTTTTGGCAAAGATAGAAATGAAGAGTTCAAAATGAGAACGTTCACAGATTGGATCCCGGATCAGTTTCATGCTGAAAATGTTCAGTCTGCAGAGCCAGACATTACTGTTTCAGCATTAATCAATAACAGTAATGTTACTGATTAACAATGATTAATCTTAATCAGTAATATTAATCATTGGTTACTGATTATTGCTGATATATTGATTTCGCTGTCTAAAACAAATTTTCACTCTTTAACCCCCCTTTAGAAAACACACACACTCCTTCGGGAGGGAGGACCAAAGACAAAGACATTCCTGAGCCCCTTCCCTCCCCCTTTGATGAAGCTCACCTGCAACAACAAAGAAGGCGTGTGTGTGTGGGGGGGTGTGCGTGTGTGTGTGTGTGTGCGTGTGTGCGTGCGTGTGTGCGTGCGTGCGTGTGTGTGTGTGGGTGTGTGTGTGAATGTGTGTGTGGGCTTTATGTTACCTGCTTAGGAACTCCTCTGGTGCTCTCACCCATCTTCTTATGTCTGGTAAGGCCATACGGGACCCAAACCCAGTCCCGGTTCAGCAGAACCACAGGTAGTGTCAGGGTTTAAGTTGAGGGTACTGTTAGGGTCAGGAGTGTATTCTGACTACACTGACCTGCTAAGTGCTTGGTGCAATTGGGAAATTACTAAAAAAAGTCATATAAAGTCTTAACTTGGTTAAAACTAAAAACTGCTTGTGTGTGTGATGTCAGCAGGCTGCCACATGTTCAGTAACAAAGCACTGCAGTCACACAGAGCCCTGAGTTGTTCTGCTGGGGGTTCTCTCCTCTCTCTGTCAGGTGTTTACTGTAAACTTCCTGTTGTATTATAAACAAAGGCTGAGTGCTGATTGGTGTGAGAAACTGATTTAAAGAATCATCAATCTTTTTAAACCTTAATAACTTTGCATCTTTTCTGTCCTTGTTTTTTTTTTTTTATCCTTGCATCGTTGATGAGTTTACTTTCAATCATCGGATTCCAACTAAATAGTGGGGATATTGATCTGTGTTAACTTCTGTGCTTACATCTGGTTTCTTTGTCTCCTTGGAGTCTTTCAGATGCCGTGAAAATGCAGAATTCTCCGTTTTAAATTAGTCAAAATAAAAACATGAAGGTTTCTCTCTCACTTTGGGAGTTTAATAATTATGACATTTCACAACTTCATCATTTAAATCAATGCTCCCCAATCTTGTGCTGCTTGTTTCAAGCCCCGTGGTTCTCAGACCTGGTTTTATTTTTTGTCTTGTGCTCTATGCACATCATACTCTATTATATTTAGGAACATCTCAATCTAGGATTACATGTATTGAGCAGGATAATATGTACAGGGTATTTACATTAGTGTTTAAAGGAGTATTCTGGTATTTTCTTGTCTCCTGATCAATTCCACTTTGCTGTCCAAAGGAAATGCAGAGATGGAGTTTTAAAACATCCGGATTTGTTTGAGCTGCTCTTCATTTCCTTGATTTGAATTGTAGTTACATTTTCAATAAAGTTTACTCTAAAAACTTTATTGAAAATGTAAGCGAAATTCATTGAATGGGTCATTCTGACACATATGAAACATTCCTCAAATTTCTCTGAAAATCAGCACCCCCTGGTGGATAGAAACTGAATAAATCAATTAGTTTTAACCAGACATCCGGAGATGTTTCATTCATGCAGGAAAAACTTGCTCTAAAGTAGATTAAAATGTCTTTTCTTGTGTTTTAGAGTTTCTTTCATGCCACTAAGCATTTCTTGTCAATGATACAACTTGACACTGAATGTAATACTTAAAAAAGAGGCAAGACTAGAATAAAAGAAGATTTGTCAGTGATCATTTCTGAAGCTGTATTGATGCCTTTTCCCAAACTGATTGGGACTCAAAACTATTCCTGCCACAAATAGTTACACTAATGTATGAGAATTGGTTAAATTCACTTTACTTCTCAAATAACTGATGCTTTTTAAAGGCAGAGGAAAGACTGCACCATTATTCAATTCAGTGCCAGTTTTCATTTCTCTGATTCAAAACAAAAGGTACTTTACAAACCTGTAATATTTAATGAATCAAACACATTCATTCAAATTCAAGCCACATGCTTGAATAAGCATGTGGTGACAGTGGACAGGAACATTAGTCTAAAATGAATAATCTGGCTCAGGGTGAGAGGTCTGGGATTAGAGAAGACCGGTATAATGATGAGAATTTTGATAAATGTTTGGATACAACATCTGAAACTGCAATCTGTCCCTAAAGAAATCCCTCAGAGCCAATCCAAATATAATAATTTTTTATTTTTATGATGTAAGGTTTAATCTTTGTGAAAGTTTCTAACATAAAAAGGCAAATATTCCAAATGTAAGAGCATTAATTTTAACTTCAGATATACAAGTATAAGAAATTAAGTCATCATTTTTCTTTATTTTCAGGACCCTGCAGGACTTATGAGGAGCATGTGGCGTAATATGCAGCTCTAGAGGCGATTTCCTTTTGAAGTGACTCCACCGTCTTCAGCAGATCGGCCACCTCGACTATTTTCTCCTTCTTCCTCTGGATCAGCAGCTGGATCTTCTGCTCCACGTCTGCCAGAGACGAATGCACAGGAAACATCAACTCAGATCTGTCAAAAACATCTTGCAGAAACCACATTCAAACATTCAGAACCCAAAGAGAAAACATCCTGGTCATTCGGACTGCAGGGAGCAGCTTCCTTTTCTCGGCCCCCTCGTTCACATGCAGGAATTAGGATGTGGGCCAGAACAAAAAAGTTTTTTTGAGGAAGAACCGTCTCACTGTCCTGCCCAGAGTGAATTTCAGTCATTTTTCTAAATTACATAAACTGCTTTAGTCTGATTACAACTGTTATTGTTGTATCTTCGTTCTGTTTCCTCTGCTGACGTATCATCAACATTTACCAAACAAAAACTGACAGGAGAAAAAACAGAAAAGAAAAATCCTTGGTAACTGAGAACAAAAAGATCTAATTTTGATCTTGTGATTGGAAAATATATTCAATCTAAAGTTTTTTCAAATAAAAGTAAATCTACATTTTACATCCGGTCCACCGGGGCCTGGTGCTGATCTCCACAGGTCAGGGTTCACCTGGCCAGGTCACCAGTCCATCACAGGACAACCATGTTCAGCGCGATTTGGAGAGACCAGACATGTTTTTGGACTGTGTAGTTTGAGAGAATCCACACATTTACAGGGAAAACATGCAAGCTCCTTGCAGAAAGACCACAAGCCAGGATTTGAACCCACAACCTTCCTGTTGCAAGGCAACAGTGCTACCATGTAGCCATGCCAGATATTAGGTTCATTTGTATATATATTTTTTAGAACCAGCTCTGTTCCTTAAATTAGCTTAAAACGGCCAAACTACATAAAAAACATTCAGGATTGTCCTTCTGTACAAAAATGTTCCAGAAATAAAATTCATTTTGTTGCCCAAGTTGTGTCAACTTGGGAAACAAGTGAGTGTATTTTGGACTGCTAACCATCGCTTATGAATGTTTATATTTGTCCATCAGATGGTGCAGTTTTTCCTCTTTTCCAGTAGCTGCTAAAATAAGTGTGACTTTGTCACATTTAATGTAGAATAAGAATGTGTATTCTTTATTCACCTGATGCATATGTTATGTTATATTTTTGTTCATAAACTTATCAGAGCCAAAACACTGAAGCTATTTCCCAGGACAAATAACCGTCATTGGAGCAAACATTGAGACAGTCTCGCGCTCCTTTCAGTGTTCTGGATTTCTTTTCTTTTCTTCTACTTTTCCTGTAAAACTGTCGTGTTGTCCAACCTGTTCAGTGTATCATTCTGTGCAGGACATTAATAATCCTACAACAACTCTTAGTCTGACGGTCATAACCTTCTATCTGTTGGAGTCTGTCCTCCATTTGTCTCTGCATATCTTCGGCCTCCTTCAGGATTTTCTGCAGTCGATCTGCGGCTTCGTCTTCCAATGTTTTATTCAAGTGCTTCTGCTTTAAAAGCTCAAACTGCTCCTTAACTTCTTGCAGCTCCTGTTGGGAGACAAAATGTCTGGTCAAACTCAGCAGCAGCTACTGCTGCTGCTGCTGACAGTTTTCAGATTTTACCGTGTCAGTAGAAACTTTGGTCAATGCTGACTCAGCAGTTTCTCTGGCCTCTTTTGCCATCTCTCTGTTCTGCTCTGTTTTATTTTTCAGAGCTTCAATCTCCTCCTGCAGTCCCACAGGGTGGTTCATCAGCTTATTCTCAATGTGGTTCAGTTTGTTTTCCGCCTGAAACATGGCAGAGAAACCATCAGTACCAGTCAGGCTGATTACTGTAAAACAATTGGAAAGTGAGTCTCACCTCTTGGATTCGGTCTTTGGCGTCGTCTCTGTCCCTATTTGCAACCTCCAGGTCATCGTTGGCGTTGCTCTGAGCTGTGTCTGCAGCAATAATGTCACTGAGGACGTCTTTGACGTTGATGTTTTTAGTTTGCTCCCTGTTAAAATAATAAAAATAAATAAAAATGGTTTCTGAACGGAGCTGTGTGTTAAATAATTTTGTTCTCAGACACCAACTTGACTTCTGTTGCTTTGTGCAGAAGCTCCTGAGCTGATTTGGCTTCATCCTGCAGCTTCTTCAGGTCCTTCTGGAATTTGGTGGCACCGTTCAAAAGATTATTGATCTCATTGATCATCAATTGGATATCAGCAGTTGATCGCGGTAGCTGGATCCTCAAGACAGCGTTGGCCATTTTCTCAATGTCACCTGGAGGAACCATTTCATCTGCCAGGAAGGAAACAGACATAGATGTTTCCCATAGTAAGATGCATCACTCTGGTACATTTTTAGAGGATGGTAGGCGCAGAGCTGATCATTTAATGGTTGGATTATTTGGTGTTGAAGATCTCCTAAAAGAACTGACTGTAAACACTAACCCATCAGATATTGTTTGACTCTCTGGAGGAGCTCTCTGGTTTGGTTTTTCTCTCTCTCCATTGATTCGGTGGTGTTGCTAATCTGGCGCTGCAGGTCTTGGGCCTGGTCTTTGGTGACCAGAGCCACTTGCTGGACATCACTGATCTGAAACGGTCAAAATAATAGAAACACTTCTTAAAACAGGACAATCCTCAGAGAAGACTCACCATCTAGTCTACATCAACTGTTTACCTGCAACAGATTTTTCAAAGTGTTGCTTTTAACTAGACTTGGTAAAGGTTTGGCGCTCAAGCCTTCCCATCAGTGTTTTTTATGGTTTCTATCAACTCTGGGGACCTTAAAACTGTTTTTGTCTTGGCAGAAAGTCTTTGCAGCTCCAGAGGAAGTAGCTATTTTAACGAGGACCGGGCTGTTTGACTCATGGAGACTAACAAGCATTTAAAATGCTGCTGGGTAAATCTGATCTTAAACTGCTCAATAAAAACCTGAACCATTGGCAGTTTTAAAGGCTTTCCAAGCCCAACACAGCAAGTTCTTCCATCCAGGATAACATTCCTGTCCAGTTTCCCACAAATCAACCAAATTGGGATTTTGCAGAGCAACACTGATTCCTGCGGATGATATTGAAATCAGATTTAAAAATTCTTAAAAATATAACTAGAACAATATAAATCTAGAATTAAGCATTAAGTCTGTTGTTAAATGTCATTTCAACAACATCTGCAGCACCAACCTAAATTCATACATTTTATAAAATTCATAGTTTCTGATAAAAGCCATAAAATATTCTCAGAAGACTGTGTTTATATCTGGAATAATATAAAGTTATGTGCACTGAGCTGCATCAAATGCTTTTTCATTAAATTTTTTTTCTAATACAGAGCCATAAATAAAAGTAATTCTATTACAAAATTCCCACAGGAACCAGCTCAGTGGAGAAACCCTCCCAGTGCTCCCAGTGTAAACTTGCCTTTTTCTTTGACTCGTCCAGGTTGGATGGGAATTTGATGAGTTGCTCTTTTACTTTCTCTGCCGTCTCAGAAGCTTCCTGGGCATCGGGAACAGCTCCATCACAGATCTGACCTTCCGGACATCCAGAGCAGTACTCCGGATCCGGTCGACCGCAGACCTGAATCCGACCAAGACAAGTTGCACAGAGGAAACAGAAGATCACTCAGTTTCTTTATTCGAGTGTAATATCACTGATGAGCACTAGAGGGTTTCTCCATTAGATAAACAATGACAGTGACCAGTTCAAAAGCTCTCTGGTAAGTTGCCGGAAATAAAAACTACAGCATTTCAAGGCCACAGTAGTGGATGTAACATACTGATGTGTTGATTGCCAAAGCTTTGCAGCTGGACATTGAACTGATGTTTCAATCATCACTCTTGAGTCTCTGATCTGTTCAGAGAAACAGCTGTGCAGGCTAGATGCCACACATTTGAGAGGATTAAAAAATATTTTTTTTAGGAGATGTTTCATCATTAGCCCTAAGTTAGCCTTGTAAAAACCAACATCTTTTTTTATGCTTTGCTTCTGACAGAGGGTCTGGACCCTTGGCTTTGGAGAAATGATTGCTTTCTCTATTGACGTTTAAAATTTTTACCCAATTGCTAACGTTTGCCTGTGATGCATGTAAAGCGCTGTTGGCGTGTTGGTGTTAGATGTGTTGACGCGGTTGGAAACTCCATCAAAGAGAGGAAGTTCAGCTAATTGAACTTTGATGTCAGGAAAGTCCCGGCCAGCTCTCTGCTGAATATTTTTCACCTTTTGGCTGAGTTGGCGCGTGTTGAGCTCCTTGACCTTCTTCTCCAGAGTTGCCAGGTCTCCTCCTCCGCCGCACATGCTCAGTTTGCGCTTGGTTTCCAGTCTGGTGTCCATGGAGTCCTCCACAGCTTTAGTGGAGTTTCTCACCCGCTTTTCATCTGACATGAAGGTTTTATGAAGCTCCTGGATCTCCTGCAGCATCTCTGCAAAGTGAATCACAACAGAGTTGATTATTTATTAAAATTAAGAATATATATTTTAAGGTTTTGCTTTAAATTAGTGCATTTTATATCAAGTCAGAAAAAAGGTGTTCTGTTTAGTTGACCTAAAGTTTGTTACTGGCGTAGATATAAAGCCAATCTTCACGTCTCACCTTCCACTGGCTGAGTTTCTTTCTTGTTTGGATCCTTGATGAGTTTATCCTTCAGGTTTTTGAGCATCTTCTGAAACTCCACGTTAATGTTATTGATTTCATTGTTAAGGAGGACAGACGGGTCGATCAGAATTATGTTGGTGTCAACAGCATCTTTCAGCTTCCTGCAAAGAGAGGTCCTTCAAAATCATTGGTTTGTGCAAACAACATTGGTCTCTAACAACCAGATTATCTTTGACACAACAAAATGTTAAATATGGATCTCACCTAAGCTTCATGTAGAGTTTCTCTACCTTCTCCAGCTTTGGCAGAGAGAAATCAGTCATGTTACCAACGCTGTCCAGTCTGGAGTGCATCTCCATCATCCGTTGCCAGTACTGACTGTGAGTGGGATGATGGGTGTTGCCATGGAGAGGGATGAGCGTCCTCATCCTTTGCGTGGCTCGCTGGACGTCGGTGACGTTTTCGGTCCACAGAACCATGCATTCATGGCATTTCTCACAGACAGAAAACTCTGAACTGTAGCCTGGAGCACACTCGTCACAGAGGATACCGGTGACGCCAGTCCGGCAGATGCACTCACCAGTTTCAGGGTCACACGACGGGCGCCGCGTTCCCTCAAGGTTACAGTCACAAGCTAAGAACAAGAAGTGATGAAATTAGGCAAAACAGGCATAAAATTAATACAATAGATTAACATGTAAATAGAACAACTTACAAAAATTGCAGCAATAAAACAGTTTTATTTATTGCAGTAAACAGCAAGGCTTTGAGTCGTGCTTTAAAGGGGCCAACACTTTCTGTGAATCTCAGGTTTCCAGGGAGTTGTTTGGTTCTGATAATTGACACACTGAGTGAACACGGCTGGGATGATCTGACGGATCAAAGTGGTTTATATTTGACCAGGAACTCTGAATTTGAAAAGGTTTTTGTTGATTCATTTGTTTGTTTTCTGGTGTTGGACAGGATCCTGAAAGCAGGATTTTTCACCTGAGTGATTAATGACTTCAAATTAAACAATGTTGGTGTCAAATGTTTGTGCCGGTTTGTGCAGTCACAATTATTGTAGCACAGTTGATTAATACCAAATTTGTTTGATTTTGTAAATGTGGTTGTATGTGTGTGTGTGTGTGTGTGTGTTGAGTTTAAGAATAACGTCATTGACCCAAAATGATTAGAAAAACAGGAGATCTGACAGATTAAGTAGTTCACTCACAAAAGCACTGCAGGTCTGGATTCCCAAAATGGTTTTCTCCACATTCGTCACACCTTCTTCCTCCAAACTCAGGACGACAGGGACACTGTCCCGACACCTGGACACATCGCAGCTTCAGCCAGCTGACTTTTCAAACAATCATCTGCTGCTGCATGGACCCTGGATGACCTCTGACCTCTTCATTCTCAGCCTGAGGAAGACCTCAGGAAAATGCTCTCACCTTATCACAGATGTTAGAGACTGAGTTAGACGGGTCGCAGCTGCAGGGCCGACATCCTGATGCTCCGTCCAGGTTCCAGAACCCGTCCTCACATTCATTACAGAGATCTCCCACCACACCCGTCCTGCAGGGACACTGTCCTGTCTCCCTGTTGCAGAAGCAGGGGCTCTCCAGGGGACATAGAGTCGCCTTGGTCCCCCGGCGGTCACAGGAGCATTCTGGGAAACATCAATGTACAAATGTGACACATCTGTGACCATATGAACCAGTTATAACCATGTGACACGTTCCTCACTGGCCGCTTTACCTTTACAGTTGTGCTGCAGGGCGTTGCCATAGTAACCGGGTTTGCAGAACTGGCACTGTGGACCCGTTGTGTAGTGAAGGCAGCGGAGACATTCTCCGGTCGTGCCGTCGCAGGCGTCGCTGTCGTCCGGGTCGATGTTGTTGTTGCAGGAGCACGCCCTGCAGACGGCACCTGGCAACCTCAGGTCCCCGTAGAAACCCGGACTGCACCTGTCACATCGTTCACCTGAGAGGTCGAAGGTCAGAGAATCGATCAGGTGAACTTTAATAAATGATCTACTTTGTCTTGGGGTCTGGGAGTTTTTATTAGAATTTAACTTTAAATTTAATAATAATCTTCAACGTCTTTAAGAGTTAAACTCAAGCACAAGGGAATAACACAGGAGTCAGGGAGGGGAAGTGACCTGTTCAAGAAAAATCTCTGCTCCTAGGTTTATTTCTGGTTCCCTGGATTTAAACAGCAAACTAATAGGAACTAAGCTTTGGATGCACACCTGCAGACCAGGTGATCCGCAGACACGGCTCCTACCTGTGTGTCCCTCCCTGCAGGAGCAGCTCACACTGACGGACTGCGGGTCGTATCGACAGGAAGAGGCAAAGAACCGTCCGCTGCTCAGGATATCAGGGCACAGGCAGGGCTGACAGGGTTGTCTGGAGACCGGGTTACCATAGTAACCCTCCACACACCTACAGCAGCCACACACAGGTGGGTCAGAACCATATGACACCATCAGGAAGTGAGGCAATCTTACCTGAGGGGATAAAATATCTCACATTGCTGACGAAACGAGTTTAATAAGGGAAGTCAGAATATTGTGTAATCGGATCCAGAACCTTCAGTACAACCTGTCACAGTGCGGCCCGTTGCTGTGCTCCCTGCAGTTCACACACTCTCCGGTCCGTCCATCGCAGGTTTCCGACAGGCCGTTACAGTCACAAGGCTGACAAAGCGGGAATCCCCAGAATCCAGACTCGCATCGATCGCAGCGTCGACCTGATACCTGGGGGCGACACGCACACTGACCTCCGCTCGGATCACACGCCTCCGACAGAGAGCCTTGAGGGTCGCACTCGCATCCTGCAACATGAAGGATTCGCTGTGAGACAAAGCGTTCCTGTAGCAGCGCTCTGACTGATTCTGAACTTTCTTCTTACGTTTACAGCCTTCAGGTCCAAACCCAAAGGTCAGAGGTGCACAAGCGTCACAGCAACGTCCGATCACGCTGGGCTTACATTCACATGACCCGCCCAGCGTACTGCATCCCGATCCAAGAGAACCAATGACGTTACACCTGCAGGCTGAAGCACACAACATCAAAGGTGAAACTGTGAAACAGACGTCAGCTGCCTCCAGAGACACATTAATGCCAAAATTTGACCACATAAAACTTTGGACACATCCAATTCGTAAATTAGGCATATTAAGTTTATATTTATTGTCTGTAACAAACCTTATTTTATCATCTAATTGTGAATAAATTCAAGCAGCATAAGAAGAAGTAGTTTCTACAAATAACCAGCAGTTTATGAAGCTGAAGATAATCTACAGACCACAAGGTTGAGTTCTTCATTTGAGATTATAAAGCTTTTTATCTGAACAGTATTCAGATAATACCTGAATGGTGATAATTCACCTGGGCTTTGACACAACCAGAACCTGGATCCAGAACTTCCAGTAAAACCCATAAATACATTTGCGTAAATTGTGACTGTAGTGCTAAAAGGTGGACCTTGGTCCGGTTTGATTGGATGTTTCCTTCAATTAAAAAACTAATTAAAAATTAATATTGCTGTAACTAATTCTTAAAGCGTTATTGTCCAGGCTGATGGCTGTAGACAGGAAGGATCTCCTGTAGAGGTCTGATTAATGTTCATGTTATGAGAGCGTTTATAATTGCCTGGGGATTTGCAGTAAACGGCTCACCCACAGCTCCTCCGTGGATGCGCGCCGACAGACTCTTGATCAGCCCTTCACAGATTTTTGGAAGTGACTCCTGAGAACCGAGGTACACGTCCAATCCGACGCAGCGAAAGCGACTGAAAGAGTCAAAGTCACTCTGGGAGCAGGAGTCTTGGACTGAATAGAAACTCTGAACTAGTCCCATCTAAAAAATAAAATAATAATAATAATAATAAAAGTTGACAGAAAAAACAGCTTCATTTTAATCAAACAGGCTTGTTTTCTTTTTTGCATTTGAGGTTAAGATGATCTGGGTAATAATAAAACAATGTGACGACCCGAGCATCACAAAATGACAATATAGGGTACTTTCTCATTAGGCCTGGTTCACAGGATTCCTACTCTTCTTCTATTTAAAACATTCAGACTTTTCAGGAACCAAAGATAACAGCCTTAAGGTTATAGGAAATAAAAAAGAAAATCTTATTGCTTATTGCTCTTATTGCTTTAGTTTACGGTTACTGAAAAATATTGATTGTTTTTTATATTTCTACACCACTTTATTTACCGAGGTCCTTTATGCTCAGATTTGACTCTTTAAATACTTCCCTCTAGTTGTGCAGAAATGAGCTTTTAGATCATGACGTTCTCACCGAGTCGACCAGCAGAGGAGCGTCATCTGACCTTTGCTGCCTGTCAAAGAAAATCTCCACATAGTATCGACCTCTGGCGTTCAGACACACCCGGGAATCCAGAATACCTAATCTGGAAAAAAAAACAAGTGTGTAACATAAAAATATCAGTAGTTGAAATGTCATGGCAAACGGTTGATGTCACATTCATAAAAGCTCTCTTGCGTTAGAAAGTATGCCACCTAGTGGACGCTGAGGAAATGAGCTAACAGGCTGAGAAGCAATGCAGCGTTCACATCACTTTTATTTGTGCTGCAATCAATACTAAGGTTTATGCCATGTTCGCACTACATACAAGTGTCAGCAGAGTCTACAGAATATTTGTTTATTAAGATGTTTTTTGGTAAATCTTAGATGGGACTTTGTGTTCGTTTAGGTCAGGAACGCTCCTATTTTAGCCCAGTTTCTTCTTACTGTTGAATCATGAACTATAACTTTAACTGTTGTTGTTTTTGGATCATTTATGACTCTCTCAACGAGTCGTCAATGCATCATTAATGATGTCACGTTTCTCATGTATTCCTATTAGATTTGCTTTTGCCTGCTCTGTGTTGCCAGACAAGTTTTACTTAACTGGTTTCTACTGGTCTGAGCCAAGTGTGGCCACTAAAATTAAAAAAGAAATTTGGTCAACTGATGTGAAATTATTCTTTAAAAATTATATCCTTCTGTCTTTTTGTCATCCCAAAGTAAAAATTTAATTACTTGTTGCTCACCTGGAGCTCCTGGGGAGGATCAGTGTCAGACTTCCTGTTGGAGGGTCGTCACTGCAGCCTCCATCGCCTGGCGACAGCGTGATGATGTTCACTCTCGCCACCCAATCTGCCACAGACTGCAGAGGGAGATGGCTGATATTTAATCCAGGGAGAAAAACTTCCTGGATTAAACTCCAACACCATGCTACATTTCTCGTTTCAAAATGTGAGCTATACATTTTTTTTTAGATGTTACAGTGTTGACGTCTAAATGGAAAAACTCAAGACCAATGTCTTGTTGTGATGCTCACATTGTTCAGGGTTATGTCTATGGTTTTTGTTTTTTTTGTCATATATCGAAATAAAAATAAAGAAATAAAATCTGTAAAGCTGACTATTTTTAGGAGTTCATCAACAAGACCCTGAAGTTCTCCTCACCTCAGATTCATAGCGGATCACCAGCCGGTACTCCATCGATGTTGGCAGGTTGTCCACGGTGAATCTAAGCCCCGCCCCCTCTGTCACTCTGACCAATCCCAGACCAGTTCCTGACTGTTCAGGTGAGCCCTGGTGGGCAAGGATCTGCAGGGACCCCTGGTTCAAAGGGCTGGTGTTCTGCTGCAGGACCAACACAAAATAGGGGAAATCAATGAAAGAATCATGTTCAGTTCTATTTCAGAGACAAACAGGAAATGAACCAAAGCTGTACCCCTCTCCTCCGACGGGTGAGATGACGAGGCCTCCGTATCAAAATCACTTTTCCATCAGAGAGGTGGAAGTCGTAGCCCTGACTTCGGTAATACTGCTCACATGAAGGCAAAAGGCCGGGATTCACCTAAAAACACGAAGAGTGAGAAATAACTTAATGTTTGGTTTGGGATTTTTAGCATCTGGATCTGAATCTGGTTCGGATTCAGATCCAGATGCTAAAAATCAGTCCCTGGTCTTGATGGGTTATCTGGACCAGATAGCGTTCCATTTAGTGATGATACACACCAGTGGAGAGGAAGAGGGGAAGACAGGAGGAGGAGCAGGAGGAGAAGGGGAGGAACTCCCTCCTGTCAGCTGTGCAGCGAGTTCCGCCTCATACAGGAAGTAGATGAGCGAAGGCAGGAAGTAACCAAGTGCAGGGTCAGAGCAGCGTCGGCCCACCATATTGGGTAAACAGGAGCACTGTCCATCCTCTGGAGAACACCTGAGTATTTTCACAAACCTTACATTTTATATTCTTTGAGAGTAGATTTAATTCCTTCAGAGTGAGTCACATCTTGTTAAAGTTTGCCTGGATTTCTTAACGACTTGTAGATATTCAGATGACAATCAGTGATTGGATTACATTTTATTAAAGCGTTAAATCACTTGAACATAGAGAGTCAAAAGTAAAAAAAGAAAACTCCTACATGTTGCTGCTAGATCCGCCAACATCACAGTCACAGGGTGAACATTTGAACACGGAGTTTCCCAAACCCCAGAAACCTGCCTGGAAACAAAACCATTAAACCTCAAAATGTGACATAAAACCAATGATCTGTTTCTGCAGATCACTGTTTAAGAAACTTTAACCTACCACACAATGATCACACAGCGGCCCGGTGGCCATTGGCTCACATTTACAGCTCCCTGTAAGCGGATCACATGGTCCAACACTTCCCAAACCGTGGCACCTGCAGACTGACAACAGCATAAAGTCAGATCAAAGCTGCACAGAAATGACACAAAGAGCAAGATGTTGTCTCATCTGGTCTATCTGCTATCTTAAATGATTAAAAAATAGTTGCAAATCAACTATATGAGCATCTATGCTGTAACCTGACCTCATATCAATGAAACCCTGACAATACTCCCATATGCTAAGATAAATTATATCACACTTCTAGCAATACTGCCCACATGACACACAGATTAGTATACAACCTAAGGTACATCGACATGTTACAAACAATGTGCAGTTTGGAAACCACAATCCTAGAGAGATTAAATACATTTATTGACAATTTAAAGAACTGGCTCCCAGCAGAGGCGGTCCTAGCCTGCTTGGCGTCCTGGGCAAACCACTTTTCCAATGAGGGGTTGGAGGTGGCTTGGGGGGTAATGGCGCTTTGCATTAGGTGCTGTTGACATTCTTTTCTTTTGACAAAGTTTATAATTAGACCAGCTTAGGTTATCATCAGCTATCTCTGTAATTCTGCTGCTAAAGACCTAGGCAGCTGGAGGACAAAATGACGACTTTTCTTGACTCTGCTACTTTCTCCTACCACTCTCCAGTCATGCATCATAATGCAGTTATTGCTACTATTAACTTGGTCTTGAAAGTTACATCTGGCAGGGGTTTTTAAGCTGTTACCTTCCTACAGGGGGCTCATCTGCAGAGATATTGCTGCCAACAAATTGATCTTCCCTTTCTACAGACTTTGCCTCATCTTTCTATGTTTAATCCAGTCTCTCTCCTGTACAAAACCACTGAAGGAGCAGTTACCCAGTATTAATAGTATTTTGTTTTTAAACACATAGAGTTTACAAATGGCTGCTTTTTTCTCCTGGATGAGGCCACTAAAGGAGCTACTGCTGTCATTGACTCTGTATTTTCTTCTCTAACATAGAAAGTACTTGTGGATCAGCGCTAAAGTGTTTTTGTTTGTTTGCTTCTTCATCTCAAATCCCCAAATGATCCTGGCAGAGTGGTGCTCATGGTGAACTTGGTTCTGTTTCTTCCCGTTTAACTGAGTTGTTCCTTTCTACTGTTATCACATCCTCAACCAGCCTGAGGGATTTCTGTGAAGTCAATGACGCGACACAACATTTTCAGATTAATTTGACTGAATTGTTTTCTTTCCAGCATCAAACTAAAATGTAACTGAATGATTGGAGTCTGCTTCTATGATTATATTCATCTTATTAAATATTTATGCCAATAAATCTGATCCTTGGTCATACCTTTTAAATTATTATTCTTAATTGATAAAATACGAATAAAGAGATTTGAATGAATGTAAAAACAGGTGTTCTGGTACCTTCACACCCAGCCGGGTTGTCCGATCTCAAATTGAAGAAGCCATGTTTGCAGCGATCGCAGCGTTGACCCTCCACGTTTTCCTTACAGAAACACCGACCGCTGGAAGCATCACACAGACCGCCGCTGTGAGAGCCGGCGGGGTCGCAGTCACAAGCTGCAACAAGAACGTCACTCCATGATGCTCAGACTCAGCAATCGTCCTGACAATCATGACAATCAGCTGCTGGAAGCTACAGAAACATCAGTGATCTCTGACCTGAGACATCTGAGAATCAGGACTCAAACCAGAGAGGAAAACTAAGTTTGACTCAGTTATGAAGCACCAATTTCAATCACAGAGGTGTTAGAACTAAAATGCTACAATCAGGAGACATTAGGATTTGTTTGGGAGAAGGTCACATCAACGCAAAAGTAAAAATCCTACGATGCTGATCATCAGTCATCATCTCAAATCTAGATCAGAGATGTCCAAGTCCATGCATCCCTTCTCCAATATACCTGGTAATGAAGGTCACAGTACCAGGCGTCTGCAGAGTTCAATGACTGAATGCCGATGAGGGAGTTCAGCCATTTTGTTCAGGTGTGTTGGGAAACAGATGCAGGACAGCAGCTTTCAAGGACTGAACTTGGGCATCTTGTTTTAGATTCCTCCCTCCTCCAATATTCTTTATTCAAATGGATGAGTCATTTATTTGATCCAGAAGAGAGGAAGCAGGGGAATGTATCAACTTTGCACTAATCCCTGGAGGCCCACTTACACTGAAGAACCAGAAAGCGCAAGCCTTAACCATTACCAATGTTTTAAAAAGCTGGAACAGCAGCTTTTATTTGCACTGAAGTGAAACATCAGAACCATCACTCCCACCACCATCACCCGGTTTGATGCTGCACTGTAAAAGGAGCGACTACGAATAAATTGCACATGATGAAGCATGATGAAGCATGATGAAGCATACGTATGCAGGCCTGGGGGTCCTCTAGCGCCCTCTGCGGGTCCTGATACAGGAAAGGTCGACAGCGCTCGCACTGAGGCCCCGTCCTGTCATGGCGGCAGTCGTCACACACGCCGCCACTTGCACCTCCAGTCTCTTCGAAGCGAGCAGCATCAAAGTGACACGAGTCTGAGTGACCGTGACAGTTACACCCTGAAAGAGAGACAAACAACGCCACCGACATGGAGGTGAAACCTGAAACAAGTCAAAATGGCCCAATGGCTCAAGCATCATAAATGTGAAGGTTTAGATGCACAAACAATCTATATGTATTTAATCCGAAACAAAATGATAGCTGAGTCATTTGTGCGGAAACAAAAAGGAAATTAATCAAAATTACTCCTGCAGATGTTGGGTGTAGTTTCTCCTCCAGGCTTCCAGGGGGCGTCATTGTGAAACGGCTGACATCTCTCACAGTTCTCCCCTGCTGTGTTGTGCTGACAGACACATCGACCGTGAACCTGGAGGAAGAAAAAGCCTTGTTACCTGCAGAACCCGTGGGAAAAACAGAAACAGACATGGGATCTGTTTTCCTTCTAAACTCATTTAAGTCGGACTGTAAGAGTCAAGCCAGCGACCCAGACCTGATGAATTCAGCACTGAAAAGGAAGTGTTGATTTTCTCCAAAGCCAATTATTTTTACTATGATTTCCCTCCAATCACAAAGAATTTACTCCTCTTTTACACAAGCGGTTATCAAAGAAAGTCATATTGTTCTTCTTTACAGTGCTTTTTCTAAGTTAACTTTCACTTCCACAAAATTTAGGAATGGTTGCAATCCAACTTTCTGGAACAGCACAGCACTTTTATTAAACACCAATCTGGATTTCTTTGTAGAGGGATTAGCAGAAAAAGTCATCCTTGTCTCTTGTTCTTGGTTTTCATCATCTGCTTTTCGAAGCATTTTAATTATTGGGTTTAAAAGTGATTGTACTCATGTTTGAGCCGCTTGCAGGGTATTTGAAATTGCTCCCTATAGGGACAGATAAAGTCTTTCTGAATTGAATTTAGTTGCATTGCTTTGCTTGCATGTCAGGAGATGTCTGAATTTATGAATAAGATTTGCTCTGACATGTTTTTAAGACCTCAAATGGGTTAGACAGGTTAATAGTCTGAAATTACTTTAACTAGATATGGAGAACCCTGTTCTTTGTTTGAGCTGAGAAAAAAAAAAAAAACTCATACTGGTACTGAACTGACATGAATACAAATTTGTCAGGGAGTCACTGAGCAGCAAAACAATTTAAACTGAAGATAAATTTAATGTCAAAGCAGCTGTGGAGTTTCAGTGTGCACCATGCCAGACTGGCTGAAGACGTCCCCACGTCCTCCGTCCACAGGGACACAGCGGCTGGCGTGTCCGTTGCAGAAGCAGCTTCCCTGGACCACCATGCTGTAAAGCGAGTAGTAATATTTCTCCTGAGGATTTCTGCGTCTGCGAGCCAGCAGCGTGTCGCCAAGCGTGAAGAGACGAGTGAAGTTCACACGGATATTCGTCAAGGTGATCAGCTCTGAGGATAATTAAGACATGCATAAGCGAATGTATAAACAGTTAGATTAAAAAAAATTACAATATGTGTTTCGGTGAAGACTGTTTGGGGAAGAAAAAAAACAAAACCTTTTCCATTGTCTCACCCTGAATGTTTGGAGCATATGGGTCATCTATTTCAAAGACAGGATCCAGAGCTTTTAGCACCACCTGGTGGACAAACATACCAGATTTATCTAAACTTCTATCCTTTCCTCAGTTATTTACACACACTGTATAAAAAACATACAGTTTGTACTCCCTGATATTAAATCAGACTTATTTTTTCTGTATTATGTCATATGTTCCACAATATTTAGTGCTCACAAAAAATTCTGGATATTTGGCTTTCGAGTGAAATTTCAGGCTGAACCTAAAATACACAATAACCTTTACAGGTGAACTTAATGTGAACTTTTCTAAAAGTTTGAATGTCCAAATTGTTCAATGTTTCAATAGGTTTTGCACATCTTGCAGTTCTCTCAGTGGCTAAATTCATAAGAGGTGTTTGATTCCTGAATTAACAAAAAAATATCTGTGGTATAAAACAATCTTTATTATCACGTTGTTCATATTGTGACATCATGAGACCAAGATGACACCTAGAAACCGATCAACAGTACCTCACCATTGCGAGATTTCAAACAGGGTGGTCTCAGATAAAAATGTCCACAGAGTTTAGAGTCACAGAGTTGGTATTAAAAATATTCAAAGCTAAAAGCCTGCTTGTTTAGAGCTACTTTCGATTAGTCTAACTAAAACATCATAAACTGGTCTGTTTTTCAACTTGTCATTGCTTTAAACCTTATCTTGCCACTGCAGTGTGATGTTTTTTCTTGATTTATTTTCCTTCTCATCCTGTAGTGAACTTTGAAATGGCTGCTTGCTGAAAATATGTGATAAAAATTGAACTACCTTGCTTTGCCTTGGGTTGAGAGGGATGAAGAACTAATATTCTCCCCTTATATTCAAGGTTTGGATCATTGAAAAGACAAGAGTTCATGTTACAATTCAAAACCAAAAACAATAGTGGCAAATTAAAAATACGCCTGTCCAAGCAGCGACGTTTCTTCCCACATTACAAGTTTGTACCTGAAAGATTTTTTTTTTTTTATTCCATGAACGGAGCAAATAGGTTGGTGGAGGTGTGTTCAGAGGTGGTACCTACCTCTCCGCCTGTGGATGGTTCTGGTCCAGAGTATCTGCTGTCACAGACAACATCGTCAAGGAAGCTGGCAGGTTCTGCAGGAACTGAAGGGAAATGAAGGGAACAATCGTCTGCAAAGTAGCGAAAAACCTTCCAGCTTCGTCCAAAATCCTTCGAACGCTCCACCAGCATGGCTGCAGGCCTGAAGCTCTGCAGGAAGACAGACAGGAGACATTCACATCCTATCAAACAAATCAAACCCAGGGGCCAATGCAGCGACTGAACCCCGTTCGTCTTTAAGTCCGACGTCTCGATGTTCTTCAGAAGAACATCACGGTGTCAGACCAGAAGATAAAGGGTAACCAAGCTTGTTCTTGTTCATGTCTTTTTCTTTGTAAGAATTAACCTCCAGATTTCAAACTGAGTTACCTAGATCTACGTTCAGCATCAGAGTCAGTGGAGCAGCGTCAGTGGTTAGCAATAAGGCCGACAGCTCAAATCTCAGCAGCCCTGCGTCCCACACAACGTCACACCTCTGCAGTCTTTTATTCTCCTTATGTTTCTCCAGATGTCCATTCTGTTGATAATCCAGCAGGGCAATACTAATCTGAACGAAAAGACTTGTCTCTCGCTCTTCACATCACCTTCTAGCTCCTAGCAGAACATTTTTTCATCTTCAGTGAGTGAGTTGTCTTGCAGACGTGATTTGAAATCTAATCATCTCAAGGATATTTTAATTTTACTATTAACTAATAGGTATATCACAGCTGTGGACAAATGTTATGGTGAATTAAGTTGGTGAGTCAGTGGCGGAATTTTAATATGATAGTCAATGGGAAGTAGGAAACCCAACCTACAGGAACTGTTTGTTCAGGTATCTCCGATGTGTGAAAGCACATTTTAAAAATCGTCTGACTTGACAACCTGGCAGGAGAAGAACATTTTAAATGAGTGTCTTTAGCCGTTTACCTTGAAGGTGAGGACCAGGTGGCTGAACTGGAAGACAGTCTCCAGGTCCAACTGGATGCTGACCTGATGAACTCCTGCAAACAACCAACAGCCGAGCCTTTTATGATTTATTATTCTGTCATTAATAACGATGTGCTGTGATAGGACGGCTTCCAGCTCACCGTTCTCAGACTGCCACCACTTCAGTCGTCTGTCGGAGTCAAACGTCGTGATGACGTTCTCGATACGATGGCTCTGAGGGTTGCCTTGGGGACTAAACGGCAGTCGCGAGTCACATGTGAAGCATTTTTTCTCCCCCTGATGAATCAATATTAATTTTAAATTAGTCATAGAACCTAATCAATAATCAGTGGTTTACTAATAAGTGTTGAAAGGTTAGGGTTTGTGTCTAACGAGCCCACTCCATTAAGAGCAACATGAAGACGGGTGTCTGATTTGTGGACGAGCCTGGAGGCTGGAGTTGTTGGTCTATATCTTTTTTACAGCACTAAGTATTTCCCACCTAAGCCACGACAGAAGAGGAGAAAGAAAAATGCATTAATGGCGAGAGGAGTTGGAAAAGTTCCTCAGGCTGAAGAGTGTCGGGACGTAAAGTGACAAATCAAGACTTGTTTTGGTATGAAAGTCAGAGAATGAGGGGAGAAAAAACATGAGTTCAGCAGCAGCTTATTGAAATCCACCAAACCTGTACAGTCCCACAAATCGTCACACATTATTACCTCAGCATAAACAAATGTTAGCACAGGTTAACCCACAGAAATGGCTTGAGCTTTAGCCAATGAAAACATCTTTATCGCCTGTTTCACAGATCCCTGTGAAACGGCTGACGGTGTGTATGTGAGTGCTGTCTCTAACCTCCAGGTATCCAACGATGCAGTAGTTCTGGGGTCCGTCCACACCGCAGGTGGACGAGGCTGAGAGCTGCACTCCCCGACCCACCATCAGGTCACCAAGCTGGGGGTGACAGGCGCCACCAGGGCACTGGTCCTGGAAATCTTGGGGTTTTACCGCCGGGAGACAAACTGCAGAGACAGACGAGCCACAGTGAGCGAATCCATTGTTTCAAGACAGAGCCTGCTGTCTTGTTTCTTGTTTTGGATGAGAACATCTTCCAAAAGACTCTAGGAGTGTTTCCGACTCCAGATATCTCCAGTACCGGCCTGAACAGATCTTCTGTCTCGTTTTGCATTGGTTTCTGCTGTTCGGTTCTCTAAATGTTCTGAAGCCTCCTGTTTGAGATTCTGGATTTCTGTCCTTCTGGGTAATTTTCTCTACCTTTATTGGAGGAACTCAGCAGGAGGGAGAAGTTCAGAGTGAAGTCAATGGCTTCAAGTAGACAACCTTCCCAAACTCCCACAGTTCAATTGATTCCACTGGAGTTTAATTTGAGCTTAGTTCCTCCTCCATGCAGAGACATTGAGAACATTTCTTCAGTCAGGGATGTGATGAGTCAAACTCACCAAAAATAAAGACGAGGATCATGTTGAGACATCTGGTGGATTCTAGTTTCTGGTGGACTGCAGATGGTTCCTATTCTGTTGGTGGAGAAAAAGTAGCTTTATCTCAACGTGTAGCTGAAACCAGGACTGCATGCAACTTCACAATGGATTTAACAATTAAACAATTAAACAATTAAACAAAATCCCTCTGGGAAGAAATGTAAAAGCATGGACGACACACAGAACCCCAACAACTACAGTAACTAAAGTCATAATTTTATCATTTAATGTCAGCAACCTGAGCTGAATAAAATCCCATTGAACAAACAAGAAACAAACTTTTAGGCCTGTTGCAACAAATCAATGAATGAATCGCTATAATAAATTAAAACAAGCTTGATCATTTCCACTTGAATGATTTATCGAGTTTTTCTTTCTACCAAAAATGGGATGACAAAGTCTTTGGTCTTTTTTGTAGCGCATTTTGTTTACAGAGATTTCATAATTAATGAATTAATTTGTTGCTTCTGTTGTTTTGTCTCTTTGTTTTGGAAATTTACAACATCTTCCAGTTCCAGTGTTGCATGTTTATTAGAATTTAAAGTTACTCATCTTTGAGAGTGTATTCTCACATTATTATGTCATTACCATTACATTACTTAAAAATGGCCTCAAAATGGCAATATTTGTTCATCGCAATAACTTCTAGGACAATTTATCTTCCAGTAAAATTTGTTATTGTGGCACGCAAACTGTGCAGCTTGGAAAGGTAAAGTCAACATACAAATTTGCAAAATTTGCCATTTTTGACTCCAATCTCACATTAAAATAAAATGTTTAAATCTTTAATATTTCATTTGACTTCCAAGTCTAGAAATGCTTACAGTGATATTTGCACAGATGACATTCTGCCTTATAAACTGGTCGCAAACCACAGTAGGCAGGTTAAGACCCAGTGAGTCTCTCTTTAAACACTGTTTGACAGGAAACATTTTCATTTCCATGATTGCAACATCGTCAGTAATCACAGCATTTTTAAACCGCCAACTGTTTATTGTTGTATTTAAACGTTATTAAATGTTTAAGTGCACTTGATTTTTTAATCAACCAAAAGTCAACAACACAATAAAAACCTGAGGCTCACCTTGTGCTTTAACTAGTCCACTATATGTGGGTCTGTATCAGTTTTTAAGGTCCCAAGGAGGACTTGGTGAACGTTTTTGTGAGGTGTAAATGTAAATGTGTTTGTCGTCAATAGTATCTAATATCAGCTATTATCTAAACTTTAGAATACAAACTTTGAGGTGGTGCAGCTTATTTCTATTCAAAGCCCCAGTAAACCCAGAAAGGTCAGAACTAGTGCAACAGCCAAGTAAAATAAAAGGACTGAGCAATTGGGTGTGCTGTGGTGGTGCAGGGGTTAAGCAAACCCAAGTATGGAGGCTTTGGTCCTCGATGCAGCCATTGCAGGTTCGATTCCTGGCCTGGCGAGCTTTGCCGCATGTCTTCTCCTTCTCTCATTAGCCACTTTCCTGTCAATTAACTACCAATTAAAAGCCACTACAGCCAATAAAAACCTTAAAAAATAAGTAAATAAAAGTACAGAGCAACCCTGAACTGAAGCTTTGCAGAAACCGTACAGCATCTGAACCCAGCCAAGAGATAAGTGCAACAACCAAACCAGTTAAAACCCACAGACCACAACACGATGTGGTTCAGCCACTCCTAATAATGAAACATGTTTATTCTCCGGCTGAAGCTGAACTCGGTTTGATGGGAGAAACGCTCTGAGAGCTGGAACCCAGCTGCAGGACTCTGGATGATAGAAATGTGTTTATCCAGCAGTGAACCGTGCGCCCTGAAGGGACTGATGAACTTTAACTGGAATGTTTGAGTCTCTCCAAAAACTGACTGAACTGTACTGCGTTTCCTGCTCAAATGCTGCAGCAACACACACACACACACGCACGCACGCACACCCACACACACCACCACACACCCACACACACACACCCTCACACACAACAGATTCACTGGAAATGGAGGACAACGCACCAGTAGAACCAGCATCTCCCAGTATGTGGATCTTTTCGCTGCAGTCTGCCGTAAAGCTATTCTCAGTTACTGCGATGTTCTTGTTGACGCCGTCAGCAGATCAGAACTAAAATCTCAACTCTTTAATCATTACACAGCAGATTTAAGGTCTGACTCAAATACACTCTGGACCTTTATATTAAGAAATAGGAAAAGTTAATAAAAATCTACAACAACCTGATTGTTCGGAATATTTAAGCACCAGGATTTTAAATAGGACGTTTTTATTTGGCCTCTTTAATATCAAGAGGACTAATTTTTAGATTTGTTTTAATTACAATTTAAAAGTAATCTGTTAACAGTGGTGGACTTGTGACCTGTCCGAGGTGTAAACACCCCAGCAACCCTTCAGGACAGGATGGATTTAGATGATGGATGGATGAATGAATGTCATTTCTTAAAATTGAAATGACATTCATTTCAATTTTAAGAAATTGAAATGAATGTCAATTCATTTAAGAAGTCATTCGTCTTTCACACACACAGCTTTCAGGCCCTCTTCTTGGGTCGGGACCCCACCCACTGTTGCTGCACCTCCATAAAAAAGATTCTCCAAGATCATCTTACCATGTCCTCTGGACCCCTGATGAACAACACAACAAATACCTGATCTGAAAACACTGCAGGTCTGACCAACCAGGACGTTTATTTTGTTCTCTACAGAGATAAAAATGTTGATCTGCAGTGATGGACAGCTCTGATACCATCAGTAGCAGCAAGTCTGAAAGGCTCATTCCTGGACAGCAAAGTCTAACTGGTTGTTTTTCTAATGCTATCATTAACTTTATGATTACTGAAAGAAAGAATAAAGGGAAGAGAAAATACACTGAATTCAATAGGCGGATCACGTTCAAGAAAGATCCGACCAAAGCAACCGGAAAGAGAACTGATGGGAGCAGCCCAAACTGGAATGTTTTTAAACTTACATTTTCAGAGGTTACCTAATTTATGTAAAAATAGATGGGTTTTGACGAGAGTGATAACCGAGTCACAACCTTTTACAATGAGAAAAACACAAAACTCAGACAGGTCGAGAGTTAAGCATCTGATCATCACGATCAGACAGGCAAGTCTGAGTCTGTTGTTGATATTAAATCTGACTTATTTCAATTTCAGCAAAGTCAGCTTTTCCAGCTGCAAACTTTCATGCATGATCAACATTAAAGCAAAAAAAAAAAAAAAAAGAGCTAAAAACATGGCTTAGGGACAATAAGAAATAGAAGGAAATAAAAAAAAAATGAAACATCTACAGAGTTGAGGGAACATGTCTCTGCAGATAATTGGGATTTTACTCTGACAGACAGCTCAGGTCTAATTTTACTCTTTAGATATTAACCCGAGGAATCCTCTGAAACTAAACGTAAATGAAACATGGTTTTTTCTTTCAGCTCTCAGGAATCTGCAGATGGATTTAACGAGGAATGTGCAGTTATTTTGTGCAGTAAAAGCTGTGGAGCAGAAAGTGGGTCTTAGGTACAATAATAAGCACATGCGATGTTATAAGTAACAGCGCTGCATTTAGGTTCATTTTTGAGGTTTCTGTTACAACGCAAAGTGTTGGCTGCAGTGCAGAGGAATAAATCACTTTAATAGTCATGAAACAGAACGAGAAGATCTGCTGGAGATCAGAGACGGAGGACGAGTCGTGTGGCTGCTTTAAAACAAGATAGAACATCAGAGATAAGGTCCTGTTTCTTTTCATGCCACTAGTGTTTCAGCTCTCAGACGTTGTCAGGTCATGTCTGTGTTTTAATACGCAGTTTTCAAGGAGTGGGGGCTGAAAACCAAACAGTTGAAGATTTCAAAAGCTGCGCGAAGAAATTATCCTGCCATTTCTCCAGGTTTTAGAGAGAAAATGATGAATTCAGATGACACTTCACTGAGATTTGCACCGTCTCTGTGCGATAGGTGGTGCAGAGAGGAAAAAAGGACATTTGAGTTGGTATAAAGTCATTAATACCAACTCTGTGAAATATATTTAGATGTTTCACTGCAGCTGTTGGATGCAAATGTAAAAATTACGCACAAATGCTGAAAAAATCTGCCAGTTTAATTTGAAATCTGGGGCAACAAGATGCATTTAAACCAATGCATCTCCCACCATTTTAAAATAATGACATGAGAAACCATTTAAAATGTGTTTAACCATTTTAACTGAAAACTGTAAAATGAGATGTAACACCATGACGAGGCGGCGTTTAATTGAACTTCATTCTTAATGCTTTCAGATTTCAGCAATTCAAACTTCACTGCGACTTTAATTCCTGACATGTTCGACTTCTGTTGAAAAACATGACATTTTTAAATATTTTTATCTTTCTTTCTGGCGTCCTGAAACCAAACCGAAGCTCAAAGCAAACACTGATTTATCTTTAGCGTGTCTGACAGCGTGTTGAACCCCAGTTCTCCGTGTGCGTCATGTTATTACATGCACAAGTTCTTCGGGATTATTTATGGAGAAGTCAGCATGGCAATGGCTGAGTTAAATTTACCTAACAGTGACCTTTACGCAGCTTTTTTCATTTAAATTTCAAAATAAAACATCACTTCTACCCAAACACACAAACTCGTGAAATTAGTTTCTTGTAAAATTTCTTTGGTTGGTTTTCAGAAGAACATTGTTTATTTTTCTCTGCTGACACAAAGGAGCTGCACGGAATAAAACCTGCAAAATCGATTCAACACAAACTCCGTTACTTCAGCAGAAGTCATTTAAGATAATTGTAAATATCTAAATTTAATTTTTTTTTTTAAACTGACTGTTTAAGAGAAAAGGCTGATCCAGGGGATTAACTGCACCCATCTGACAGAATTAGTCCAGTTTTCTTTTCTTTTAGTCTGAATTATAACAACATGAACTTCAGTTCCATCAAAGACATTCGGTGTGCTACAGGGAGAGAAAGTGGGCCTACCTGCTTGAGCTGCCATCCAAACGAATGAGCACACCTGGGCAGGTAACAGCACACCTGAGACACTTGCTGCCCGAGGCTGAAGCTGTCAGAGATGGAGAGAAAAATCACTGGGAGGAACATGCAGAATAAAACTTACTAAATTATCCAACCTCTCTGATGACGTTGCAAGAGTAAGATTGTACAGAGTAGTGGTTGGGGGAGGGGTTTCAGGAACAGCACTTCAGGTCCAATGGATCCCTCAGGTTACCTATTGTCAGCCCCGGCTCTCCGCCCAAAATTACAGTAATAGATATCTTTAATATACACGTGTGTTTGAGCCAGGATGTTCAGAGAAAAGACACAGTGACACATTATGTTTCAGATTTAGGTGCTCTCAAGACGCAGATCTGACAGGAGAAATTTGTCCTGAACTCCTGAAAGGCAAATCTCCGGATGGTGTAAAGGAGCAAGTTCTCTCTGGAGACCGAAAGGAAACTCTCTTGGAGACAAGAAGAGGCTCCAGGGTGTCATAAAAGCATTTTATACTCCCAACTTTGTAAGGGACTCCACTTCTGGAGAAGCTTTGGGATGCCATGAAGGAGCCTCCATGGGGGTAAATAGGTTGAAAAGCAGGTCCCTTGAAGGCAAGAAGGATTTCCCTGAATGTCATAATAAAGCCCCTTCTGTAGGTCATAAAGGAATTTCTACTGGATATCGTATAGGAGATTTCTATGGAGGTTTTTGGAGGTCCTAAAGAAAACCCTGCTGGAGGTTGTGGATGTTGTGAGGGAGCCCCTCTGGAGGTGGAGGTGTAGAAAAGATCTGGAAGACAGAAAGGAGCCCCTTGTCGAAGAAGTTAAGAAGGTCCTCTGGAGGTCAGAACCAGAAGTTGTCTGGGTATCAAAATAAATAAAAGAAAAAAGAATCCTCCAAATATCTTTCAAATGTCTTTATGATTTTTACTCTCCTGTTCAGAGAATACAGCAGTGGTTACAATAAAGCTCCTGTTGATGTTTCCAGTGTCTGAGTTTGTTGTTCCTGCATAAAATTACATTATGTCAGTGCTTTAGAGGCTGTCAGTGTTTCTGGTCTTTATTATTTCTGCTGTCTGTGTGCTCAGTGGAAGGTGACCGTCACAGCTTCACCTTCTTTCTGTAATTTTCTCAGTGTCCACTTAAAGGTAGGAAACAGGTGAGCTGTTTTGCCACAGAGCATACCGCTGGTGTGGATGAAGGCCTCCCACCGCCATTGTTAAGCCCCTGAAAGAGGCTTTGTGAGGGACACACAACCACACGCTGAGTCTGCACTCCGACGCACAAAGCAATCGACGTCACTCAGGTGTATAAAGGTTGTGAAGTCACACAAGTACAATTGCACTGAGCCTCCTCCAGCTCCACACCAACATGTCCACCACAAACATGAACACGATGAGCAGGGTAAGTCCCCGGAGGTGTTTCAAGTTTCAACGTCAAACACAAAATGCCAACAGGGAAGTTCAGAGTCATAAATTTCTTTTAATTAGTGGGAAATTATTTTAAATGTCCTCTATAAATGTTTCCTATATGACAGAGCAGAAGGAAGAAATTGCTGTCTCTGTACTAAGAAACGTGATGGGAGCATAAAGCCAGATTTGTGTCATTAGTTTGTTTCATCTCAGCTCGAGATGTTCAGAGCAAACCAGCAATATCTGTGTTGACAACCTCAGCAAGTATTAAAAAAAGCCACATCTTTGCTTCCTTTGTTCAACTTCTTTCTTCTTAGGCCATCTTCTACGAGGACAGGAACTTCCAGGGTCGCTCCTATGACTGCAGCGGCGACTGCGCTGACATGTCCTCCTACCTGAGCAGGTGTCACTCCTGCAGGGTGGAGAGAGGCTGCTTCATGGTCTACGACCGCACCAACTACATGGGCAACCAGTACTTCATGAGAAGAGGAGAATACGCCGACTACATGAGCATGATGGGAATGAGTGACTGCATCAGGTCCTGCCGCATGATCCCCATGGTAACTGCATTTTACATCACCACACAACCTGCAATGAAGGAACTGAATCGCTGTACGCTGACATACAGTCGGTGTCAGTCAGGACACAATGTCAAGTTGTTTTTTTTTGTCTTCTTTATTGAAAAGATTTAAAGATTACAATCAAAGCTACATTCAGACAGACTTGAAATCTCTTTTGGTGGTTTGGTAGCTATCTGAGTGAAATACAAGATAAATAACAAGTAAAGCAAAAGTTCCTTACATTTATTAACTGAATTAGACTATTCAAATGAACCTGTTCTTAAAGGTACACAGAGCTACTAACATTAACTATCTAGCCTAGGTTGCTTTACAAACTCAGCTGCTAGTGACTCAGCAATTATGCTGACTCAGAACGTTCTCAGATTGTCGTAAGGGGAAAATCGGGGCAAAATAAAATGTAAAACTGTGCCATGTAAGCTAGGCTTTAGCGGGGACATGCAGAAGCCTGTCTGACGGTTCACCCTCCCCTACCCCTTCCACCGGGCCGCAGTAAAATGACCAAGCTTTGACCCAGTCCGCGGTGATAAAAAGGTTGGGGACCACTGACATACATGACTACAAAATAAAACTTGAGAACCAACAAAAAATAGATCAACATGGGGATGCATACACCTCTGGTAGCCAGTCAGCTCACATATTCACCACTGCTACCAGTAAGATTACAGCACTGTATCGTTCCAGTGTCAACCAAATGGATTATAGTCACATAATCGCCATGCTGATCAATCCCAATATTGCTCCAATGGCCTCTACTGAAACCAGTTGCATTACAAAATACATGACCACCATGGAAATAAGTGAGAAAACAGCACAAATTATCTCCATGGTAACCAATCATACTACAGCTATGGTAAATAGTAAATCAATTGAATTTATTTAACCCTTGTTTATATAACTCTTTACTCGCCACTACAGCCGCAATTATGCCGTTATATTCCACGCACACACATTTACACGACTGGTAGGCAACTTAGGATTAGGTGCCACGCATCCAAACACTGTACGGAGATTAACTGACTATTGATTATCGGTATCTTCTAGTACCGCGGTTCCTACAGGATGAGGATCTATGAGAGGGAGAACTTCGGAGGCCAGATGTACGAGATGATGGACGACTGCGACAACATCATGGACCGCTACCGCATGTCCAACTGCATGTCGTGTCACGTGATGGACGGACACTGGCTGATGTACGAGCAGCCCCACTACAGAGGCAGGATGATGTACATGAGGCCTGGAGAGTACAGGAACTTCATGAACATGGGCTGGAGCAACATGAGGTTCATGAGCATGAGGCGCATCATGGACTCCTACTATTAAAGTCACCAAATAAAAAGCCATTCTTATTTTAAAGTCTGCTGACAGCCTCAGATCTGTTTTTCCAACCAAAGCTCAAAGTTGAATCTCTTTATGTTGATAAAGAGAAGTGTGCTTGGTTCTGTCATGTCTGTGGCGTTGACTCAAACGAAGGAAGGCAGCAGGTCAATTTTCTCCAAAATGTTTTACGAGAGACAACCTGATGGGGTCGAGCTGGCAGGACGGAGAGCGATGTACATGACAGGAATGAAGAAATGACAGCCAAGTGAAAAAACAGGAAGGAACAAAAACAGAGGACGGTGATTACTGGATGAAAACGGGTGAGTGAATATATAGGAAGACCAGGGAACAGCGAGGAAACAAATGAGTGTGTCCCAACTCCAAAAGCAGAAAATGTTTGGATATTTTCAATTTCACCAGCTTCCAGTTTTTGTCCATGAGGACAGACACCATGACGTCCTGTCTACCCTTAAGACGAGGCTCAAAACTTTCCTTTCTTTCTCCTGGCAGGTTGCTATGTCTTCTCAGCATCTACTCAGCTTGGTTTCCTCTTGTGGAAAAGTAGTTGTTCCTCTCTACTGTCACCACATGCTTGCTCAGAAGGAAGGAATGCTGCAACGTTAATAAATCGATAGACTTAATAGGGCGTCCTTGAAATCAACAGTAGACATGATGCAATGACTACAGATTCTCTCTATGGCCCCACAGGGTCACCCGCAGAAAGATAAAGGTCATTTAAAAAGACAAAATAAAACAATGGTTTGATATTTGTGTTTATTACTTTCTGTTTTTATAAACTAAACAGAAGCATAATGTGGTAAAAATCCTAGTAATTTGGAAAATATGTATTTTTTGTAATGATCAGGTGAAAATGAAGCTTAACGTGTTTAACTCCAGCAGAGTTGCTTTTGAACTCTGCCTCCAGAGGTTCTGCCGGTTTGTGTTCAGATCAGCTGATCATCAGACGCGAGTTAGTCTGTTAGTCACTCTGTCAATAACTCCAGGTCCACAGATATCTCTTGCTCTTCTGAGTTCACATTTAAAATAATTTCTTTAGCTCTTGCCAGAATATTTTACAGTTTCCTTTGGCTTCAGATACATTTTAAAATGTGCATATTTTTAAAACTTTCACTTGAAGAACCTATTTCAATCTTTAAATAAGTTACAATTTTCACATAATTGATATTTCAAATATTTTATTTCTATTAAGTGCCATGGGTGGGAGTGGGAGAGCAACAGCCCACTCATATAGGTGTCTTTTTGTGCCATTGTGTACTCACTCCACGTCTCTGGTCCACAATATGTGAGGCATTGTTGTTAAAATACAGGTGGTCAGAATCGTCAGGATGAAGAAAATGCTGAATACAGTGTTTATGTTAAGAAAATGTAAATGTGTTACAAAAGCAGCACAAACGGACACAAAAACCCCACGAAAAACAAACAAAACTGAAGCAAAAATGCATGAATTTAGCACAAAAACAGACCAAGTGAAACATACCATACCTGAGCAAAAAACGTACAAAACTAGGACAAAAAGACAGAAACCACAAATCCATAAATAATCAACACAAAATACACAAAATCAAGCGAGAAAAAACACAAAATCACCACATCAAGTAGCGCACAAATACAAAAAGCAACTGAGAAAATATGGGCCAGGGCAAAACCAGACAAAACTATTGAAACGTTCAACAACAGTACAAAAACACACAATAGTCAGAAAACCATGTGGTTTTGGTTGTGAAGGATATGGGTGAAGGAGGATCTTGATGGCGGAGGATCTGAAGCAGCTGAATGGGCCGAGCAGGTAACAGGCTGGATCAGCATCAAACCTGTGGATCAGCGTCTTTTTACAGATGACGATAAAGGTCTGTAGAAAATAACGTCAAAGTAAATTTAACACATTTAGACGACTGACATCTCTTTCCTTTCAGTTCCTAAAATGCTGCCTTCAAAATGGCGGTGTCATGCAAAATCTACGTTTTTGAGCTTTGCATCATGTTCTAATGTTTTTCTTTCATCAAAAACAGACATGGAGAGATGCTGTGATTCTTTAATGCATGACAACTGAAGATAATAGCTACTTGATTGTGCTATAAAATTGAAGTATGTGCCTGGAAAATAAATGACACTGCCCTTTAAATTGAACCAAAACGCCCAAGTCCATAATGTTGTCAGTGGGTAAGACTGAGCTAAACTTCAGGCCCTTAGCCGGTACGTATAAGTTCAAACTTCTAACTGTGTTTTCAGTTTCTTCAAACAAAATTCAGTTTA
Organism: Poeciliopsis paucimaculata; assembly: GCA_903067055.1. Taxonomy (NCBI): domain Eukaryota; kingdom Metazoa; phylum Chordata; class Actinopteri; order Cyprinodontiformes; family Poeciliidae; genus Poeciliopsis; species Poeciliopsis paucimaculata. The sequence continues at coordinate 7,342 of CAEGAD010094440.1, read as the reverse complement.
GTCTGCTGAGAGGCTCTCTGCTGATGCAGTATAAGAGACAGACATCAGTAAAATCAGGAAAGGGGCTTAAGTCAGGGTGTGGATTAATGTGGGAAGGAAGGAGATTAGCGCTCCAGAGCCACACAACAACAACAACACACATGTTATGTTATTTCCATTAATTCAACAATCTGATAATGTTGTTTATCATATCTCTTCTGCCCAAACCTGAAAACAGCCAGCGAGTCCATTTACAGGGCAAAGAGCTTTTTTAGAGACCAGGACCTGAAGATCGGCTTGGGAAATCAACTTGAAGTGTCTGGTGACTTACCCATTCACACACATTTTCATTGCAGATGCTTTAATACGTAGCTGCTCTTTGTAGCTACAACAGCTTCAGTTCTTTGGGAGTCTGGCTGAGAATGGTGTTGATTGGTGTTTTGACCATTGTCTTTAAAGAACAATTGAGAGGTCAGGCACAAGGTGGCCTGAATCAGAAACTTTGCTGTGGTTCAAGCCAAAGGTGATCAGTGAGGTCAAGGAGATGTTTGGTTTGTTTGATGTAAAAACTGTTTCATCCAAGGACCCAGAATAATTAGTTTATTCTAAAAACTAATGTTTAGAATAAACTAAAAATGAGTTTATTCTAATTTTCTTATCTTTGTTCTCGTAGCGTGGCCCTAATGCTCCATCGTAGTAAAGTCATGGTATCACCACACTTAACTCTTTTATAGTAACTATTGTGTAGCCATAAGGAGCACCATGTCTGTTAAAACAACCGATTTAAAAACATTTATTTTTTAATGTTTTGCCCTGCAGAAATGAGAAGTGAAAACAAACCTTCTGTGATTGGTAGAAAGGATCCAGATCTTCCAGGGGTGTGCTGAGAAGCTCCGGGGGCGGGTCCCCGTAAATAAAAGGGAGAGCCAGTCACCGCCTGCAGGTGACCGGCTGGTTTGCTCTGTTCTCCCTCTGGTTTCTACCATGAATTCAGGTAGTGAGAGCTGGAGTTTCTCCAGGACGATTCGTTTGCTGAGAGCTGAATGTTCACCTGTACCTTTTTCTTATTCTCAGCTTCTCGTTGGATCTCTTCCAAGGAGGCTGGCGTAAAGCGCCTGCAGACCTCCACGCCAACAGGGGGCAGCAGAGATGTCATCCTCTGGTTTCGTAGCTCCATGCGAACTTCGTGGTTGCCATGGAGCTGGTTTCTGTGGGGACGTTACAAAGCATTAACTCTAAAACTGTGAGAGAGAAAAGTATTGATGCGGTTTGGTCCAAATGTTGAGTCAGGTAGTAATACTAGACGATATCCGCCTTCGCTTAATAACAAGACAAGTAAACACAAATTGTGTCATTTCTGTGTTTAACGAGGATGTTAAGAGAGAATAAACCCTGCCTGGCCCTGTGTGAAAAAGTGATTGCCCCCTCAACCTAATAACTGCACCGTTAAGAGCAACAACTACAATCAAGCGTTTGCGATAACTTGCTGTGAGTCTTTCACAGATAGGGAGGAAGTTTTGCTATCCGTCTTTGCAGAGTTGATCTGAATAAGCAACACTGGCCGTTTTGAGCACAAATTTTGATTGATTTTGAGGTCATGAGCAGCTGAATTCATGGTTCCATTTAGCAAGTCTTCCAGGTCCTGAAGCAGCAAAACAGCCCCAGACCATCACACCATCACCACCATGTTTTACTGTTGGTTTTGACGACCTTTGTTACTTTAGAGATGCAGTGGGACACACACACGCACCGCCCCCCAAAACCAGATGCTGGCGTAGCCAATCCACAGAAGGGTGGATTCATTTCTGTGTTGGATCGTTTTATTCACGTCAGCTTAAAGCTGGAGAATGGAAATGCTCTATGACTGCTTCTCAGTAACTGATGATGAAACAATGTAAAGGAAGAAAGCTCAGGGACTGCTCAGACTCTGCAGACCTCGCCTGGCCAACTTCTACCAACGCACTGCTGACAGTTTCTCTGCAGGACTTGAGCTGTTCTGGATTATTATCTTCAGTGATGCTCCCATTCCCCACATCCTGATGCTCCACATCCGCCTGTCTCCCCTCGGGGTGCGAACACGCTCCACAAACAGGCTGCACTATAGATTGCTCCCAGATGTCAGCGAGAGCATTAATTATAATTTTCCAGATGCAAATTTGTGATTTCTTTTATTGCAGATTTTATATTTGATAACAAAGCATCGCCACACTCTCTGTGCTCTAAGGTTCCCATCCTGTTCTAACTCAGCACATCTGAAAACATTTTCAGTTTCTTTGTTCTGCAGAATTTTTAGATGTGATCCGTTTCAGACGAACTGTTTTGTCCGTTCTGGGCGAGACTGGTTTACTGTCAGTTTCTTGATCCTTTACAAGAGAAACCTCTTTGTATCATCAGTGGTGCAACATTGAGACCCCAAAGTGGGGGCCCCATCACAGGCAGACAATGAGGGAGAAGAAAAAATCTCCATGGATGTAGTAAAAAAATAAAACTAACCTTCTAAACCCAGGCAAACTGAGTGAACCGGATCAGAACCAGCAATATGGGAAAGAGCACATGATGATGAATTAAGTTTCTACAAACCAGAACGGAGCAGAGAAAGTTTCTGCAGACAGACTCACCTCTGGGTGGGAGTCAGCTGTGTTTTTATCAGATGCTCAGCTCGATGCAGCCTGCTGCTCCAAAACTCAAACCAGGACATTTTCCACAACTTGGTCCTGATCAGTCTCCGTCTCAGTGTCCCGGTTCGTCTGGCCCAGCTCCTGGGTTTCCTGCAGCTGTTCTTCTCTACGAGCCTTCTAGGGTCTCTGCGGTTTTCAAACAGGTCTCTTGTTTTTCTGGTGTGTGGGAGGAGCTTCTGAAACCCCAAGAGTGAGAAGCTCCTCTGCATCAGTGAGGTTCCCAACCGTGGCCCTCAGGGCACAACACTTTGTATGTTTCAGGCGTTTCCCGGCTCCAACACCCACAAACTAAATTACTGGATTAGTAACTTCTAATAAACAACAATCAGAATCTGACCATAGTTCATAGTTAGACTAAACGCTAGAGCTCAAAAACAGATAAAATTTCACAGAATCCATCTTTTACATTACTTGGATCAGATGCACCACTGAAATCTGTTAATGTATTTAGTAAAACATTGACAGGTAGTTTTAGTCAAATGTTTAAACTAAAACAGGAATGAAAAGTCTTATAGTTCTGTTTCAAAAATCATTTTGTGGCTCTTTTTATTACTTCAGGGCCTCCAACCTCAAAGATAGTGTACATGCAAAAACCTGCTCGATAATTATAAGTTCAATAGCCGTGATCCTGTTAAACATTGTCCCATGACTAGAGAGGGTTTGACATGCAGGTGTTTTTTATTCATAACATGTTAAAAAAAACAAAAAAACGTGTTTTTAAACAATTTTAGAATCCCTTCGCAATGTTTGATTGACCTTTAAGAAATGCCTGCTCCGTTTTTTATAGGCAACAAACTTTTTAAAATATAAATCTGTCCAGGGATATGAATAATTTTTGGTTCAAATCAGAAGCAGGAAAACATTCCTCGGTTTGTCCTGAGAATATCGAATCACCTCGGAGGCAATAATGTTGAAGAAGACTCAGGTTCTCTGTCCTGATTGTTATAAAGAGATTTATGAAACTCCAGGTGGGATAAAAGTTCCTCCTCGTCGCGTTAACGTCATCCTATTTGAGCAGAAAGATCAGAGGTCAGAGTTAGAACCAGTTGGTGAAGCTCTTCAGCTGCTTCGACATCTACATGTTCATCAAAACCAGATGTGGGAATCTAACTTCCCGTGTGTTCCTGTAGCTGTCCTGGACCAGGGCGTGTCGGGTTCATGATCATCATCAGTGATTGGTCAAGATATTGAAAGATTTCTTTTTAATTTCAAAGCTAGAAGAAGTTCAGATCAAGTTTCTTTACGATGTGTTCAAAGTCAGTCTTTAAGGGTCGGGATGAGTTCAAAGTCAGTCTTTAAGGGTCGGTGTCCTGCATGTTTTCCATTCTCTCTCTGGTTCAACACCTGGATCAAATGATGGCCTCTGCAGAACACAGACATGCTGAGGAGGGACAGAGCTAAATCACGTTCTCTGACCAAGAGGTTTTCCCAGATACAGATTTGATGAGAAAATGTTTATTTCAGTTGTTAGTGGAATTGAGCTTCGCCCGTTGAAGACTTGAGAACAAAAGGAGTCAAGATGTGACAGGAAGTGAACCAAAGGAATGTGGGGCCGCTTTCAAAAATAATTCCCAGATTCCCAACTGAGGCCCACTGAGTCTCACAGCGGCGCTCCGATTCGACAGAAAAGTCTTTAAGTTGAACAATTCCAGCTCTGTCAGAGGGTCTGTGGAAAACACATCCTGTTTTTCTGGAATCACGTTCCTCACATACTCACACACTGACAGAATTTGACTGAAGCAGACAGCGTTTCGTTCCCCCAACAAAATTCCTAATGCATTACACACTTGTTTGAATTAGTCTTTGTGAGGATCTACGAGGCTCAGAGTAAATTTCCCCAGGAAAACTTAAGATATTACACAATTGCTGTCTTTTTCTCCATTTCTAACTTCTGGAATATATTTTCTCATATTTTCTGAGTCTATAAATGTTGTATTGTGACTATGAACATTTTAAATCTGATATTCTGGCCTAAAACAGTTTTAAAAACTTTTTAAAGTAATTGTTATACTCTCAAGCATGCAAAGCCTTGTATCTAACTCCTTTGTGCCTCAATGTCTCCTCCCCCTCTTGATTCAGCAGCCAAACACAAAGACACGTCCATGAACAAACTTTGTTTTGCTCAGATTTTAAGTCGGCCAAGCTGGGAAGGAGGTCGGGGAGAACCACAGCTCCAGAGATCCACTCGGCTATAAGTTCTGGACCAAAGGGAGGCATTCCGCTTCTAGTGTTGGGTAAAATGACGAAACCAGAATCTTTATCCATCTTTCCATTTATCTTTAAGATCTAAACATTTATGTCAGAGTAACAACAATAAAGGAAACATTAGAAAAGACTTTAATTAGAAGATTTACACATAAAAAACAAATAGAAAACTGGTAAATGATACAGCGACTCGTCTCATGCTGCCACTCGTCTCTGAGAGGCGAGTCGATGTTCGGTCGTCTGCTGCACCACGTTGTGATACTCGTCCAGTTTGTCTCGAACTTTGATGTGAAGCTGGGGGAAAAAAAAAAGAATATTTCCTGAGTTAAACTCGAGCAGGAAAGTGGGTAAACAAAAAGCTGGGATGCAAACAGGAAGCGACTCACGTTGCCGTGTGTTTGTGTCTCGCTCAAGGCGTGCAGAAGCTGATCGATGGCGGTGTACGGTAGCCAGGCGGGCGGAGACGTGGCCGACAGCGGCCTCTGCATAAAAATACAAAACAAACAAAAACAATCAGGAACAATAAAAACCATTAAATTACTCTATACCAAAACCCTGACAGCCAGGGCTGAAAGATTCTGTACCTCAATCCCAAAGTACTGATGTCCACGGCCGAGGACGGCGTCCACGTACTCCAGCACGAGCTCCGCGGCTGTTTCTAAGAGGTCAAAGTTCAGCAGGAGACGCAGCAGTGAGGGAGCGTCCACACACTAGAAAATATAATCAGGGTATGCAAAGATAAGCAAATACACAAGGTAACCAATTAAACAACAGGTAAATATGCGCACACGTTTTAATTGGACTTTCATGTCGCACCGACCACCAATGGACTTCAGTCCATTCAGAACATCTAAAGCATCAATAAACCGATGAACCGAAGATTGTTGAGGTCAAATAACAGCTCAGCTGTTGACAAGTGTAACCCCGCCCCCTCTCACCTTGTAGGACTGCAGTAGCCAATCAGGCAGCGGCACGCCGTGCGACAGCAGCTTGTGAATGACGTGGCGGTGATGATGCCCGTTGGTGGAGGGATACCTGTTCAGATAGGAGGCCAGCAGCCGCCAGGCCTCGTCTGTGGCACTGAGGAAGAGGAAGAGTCCCCGTGGTTACAGATCAGAGTCTGCAGTTCTGCTGCTTATTGATCAGTTGATTGATCAGTGTGATTATCACAGAGCTAGGCAATAAATCAATAATATATGCTACGACAGATATGTGACCAATATCAAAAGATATGATATGTCTGATAGAATGTTTAATAATTTCACTGAACTCTGAGCCAGAACTGCACAGCATTCTGGGAGATGTAGGCAGAGGTAATCTCTCAAGGTCGGCAAAACATGGTGAGTGGCAACTAACTCACTCGTTCTTTGGTTACCTAGCAACGACCTGTTGAGTAACTTGAAGCAGTTTCATGCTTCTCCACAGTGTCTCATAACCGATTACAGATAAAAACAGTGTGGAGTGAAAAGAGAACAAGATAAAAACAACTGGAGAAAAAACTGGAGAAAACATGACAGATCATGTCACCAGTTTGGCAGAATTTCAGATATTTAAAACAAAAAAACCTCATCAATAATTATCAATATCGACCGGTATCAAAGACAGATGGTGACATGTTTTTCAGTCGTATGAGCCAGTCCTAGATTATTAACAACAACGCACCTGGACTCCTTAGTGTTAACGACAGAGAGCTGGTTAGCAGCCAACCAGCTCCAAGCTTCACTCTGAGGCTCCTCCCCCCCAGACTGCAGCTGGATGCACCTGGACAGGTAGAAGACAAGGCAGGTAATCAGACATGGGGACGAGAGCAGGCGGAGGGAGCAGGTTTTCCTGTGAACCCACTTGAATGTCAGGGCGTCGAATATTGGACTCAGATCCAGTTTGAAGATGCGACTGAGAGACAGAGCAGAGTCGAAGAGTCCGGTTTGGACCAGGAGCAGAACCAGCTCGGGTGCAGACGCGCTGCCTGGATCAGAGAGTGACAACCATCAGCCGGTCGATCAACAGCTCAGGATAAATTGATTACTTCATCAATTTATTCTCAGCTCATCGCCGCATACCTGCGATGGCTGCTGACGGCGGGTGGTGCTGAGCCAGCGTGAGGCGAGCGCGGGACAGGAAGTACTCCTTCTCCAGGTCATGGAGTTCCAGGATGTCCACCTGTCGCCTCCCTGCAGCTGCAGAAACACACACAGGATTCACACACTTCTCCCACAGTAACATGTTAGTACTTCTCCAAGTTTTCAAACTGATCTAGAGCTACACTTTGGAGATAAAACAATAAAAAAATGACTTAAAGAATACAGAACTTTTTTACTGTTAATTTTTTGTTGCACTATTCCACAGCAGGGGCAAAGTAAACTAAAATATAACATTTTATGTTTTGAAAAGTCTCTTACACTCCAGACAGGACTGAGAAAGTTGCAAAAAAAAAAAAAAAAAAAAAAAAAAAAAAAAAACAAAAAAAAAAAAAAACACAT
>CAEGAD010094420.1:0-14723 GCA_903067055.1 Poeciliopsis paucimaculata | reverse complement strand
TATATAATTATAATGCTGTCTGTGACCCCATTTCACAGACAGCACTTCGGGAGAAGTGGGGAATAAGTTGGTTAGCAAAGCTGTTTACAGAACAGCCAAGGACATAAATTCATCTTCCCTCCCAGTGAGTTGACATATTGTCAAAATAGTAGCACTTAATCAGTGAGATTTCCCCAAGGAACAAAATGTACAGAGCAAACAGAAACACCAAGGCTCAGTTCATACCTCCCACGATTAACACCAAAGAATCTGTGTCCAAAAGTATTTTTGGCACTATAAATGAGGGGGCTGTGTATGGAGCCAGGTTTATAACACAGAAGAATGGTCTTATCCTGAGCATTGATTTTGTGTCCCATTTTAATTTCTCTTCTAGCCGATGGAGGGATTTCGAGAAATAGCATGTTCTCACGTGAAGAAAATGAATCCAGATCCAAGTGGAAAACAAATTGCGCCTCTTTATATCGGAGCCCAAACGTTGCTTTGATCAAATAAAATGGAAATAGTTCAACATGTGAATATTTTCAGAGCTTCATACTTTAGATGCCATTGTCTGGGAGCTATGCCAACAAACCTTTTGCTTAGTGTTTTTGCACCCTCGCCTCATTTTTTATTATTTTTTTTTCCTCTGTGTATTTTAGCTAAGACTGAAGCTGGTTCTGCTGGATATTTCTTACAGTTACATCAGAGTTGTTTCTTTCCACCGACGCCACATGCTTGCTCACGAAGAGCGATCGCTGTGGCTTGTCTGTCTGCCAAGAGGTCGCATATGAACAACTTCCCCTTGATTGTAAATTGTCATAGGACCGAATTGTATCGAACTGGATCAGAGCGTAACACCATTATTCGAACGGCTCTGAAGTTAAATTTGACTAAATTTGATTCTAAACACAATGTAAACATGCTTATTAAACTGAGTTGAAAATATAATCAATGTGAGACTGTACATGGAGGGAAATATAAATCGATACAGAAATGTACGTATGTCCAGAGTGCAAAGTAGGAGTTAAGTTTTAGTGAGTGAGGTTTTTGCTTCCACAAACTCAAATCTTTATGCTGCAGGGGTCAACAAGCAAGAATGTTAAGAAACACAAAAAAATGTATCTTATGCACAAAAAAAAGAGAATCAATTCTTTTTAGGTGTATAAGTTGACATCAGTCTTTAATGCTGATGCTCAGCTTTGTTTAATTTTGATTCAGTTTAACAAGTACCCAATAAAGGTATTGAATGCAAAGCAACAATAACTTCCTGAATAAGTGCAGTAAATATTGCCGCAACCCAGCATGTCATGTGGGACCTGACATGCAACATCGAACGAAAGCTAACGTTGTTCCTGATTCTCACCCTCATCATAACATATGCATCTTTATCAGTTTTATAATGTCATCATAAATGCCTGAACAAACTAAGCTTTTTCCTCCACCAACAATGCGAGCAATTCTTGCTCAAATCATGCTAAGTGAAAAATCTGGAAGCCTGTTAATGTATTATTCTAACATGTTTCGTTTGGTAAGATCACCTGCTTTTCAGCTCGGTGTTGTGTCATAAACCAACCATATGAAGCAGGTCCTCATGGCTCTTTGTCACTAATTTAGCCTGTAGAAACAAGTCCTGTGCAGATGTGGAGAAATGAGAAGAAAAACAGAAATCTTCACAAGGACTTTTGCTTTTCTTCCGAAGATGATTTGTACGTTTCATGCCAACACACATCACTTTTGGGTCACAGAACTCATCTCCTGTATGAACAATAAAATGACTGGACATACCGATGCAGTTTATTATTGTTTGAACCAATAATCTTGGCACCTTAAGGGATCTGAAACTGACACTCGGTGAATAAATCAGACTAAACAAGGTCCACAATTCTCTCCCTGATACTAGCTGATTTTTTAAATTTATTTTTCATTTCACTAAAGGCATCAGTATATTTGAAGTGTGGATCTGTTTAATTCAAATGAAGTGAATAAACCAGACCCAACAGGGCCATAAAATCCTCATTTGAGCTTCCCCAAACTAATTACATAGTGATCTTGCAAACTGCTAAATTTGAAAAAAAAAAACTGAAGAGTTAATTTAAAGAAATTAACTCTACCATTTTAGGTCAGTTATGATCATCAAAAATATTATTATTTACTAAATGCCAAAGTCTGAAGATTAGAAGAAAAACAAAAAGAAGTTTAAATGACTTTTATCTCAGCGTGTATACATATCTGCTTCAAACTGTAAAAACATGTAGAGTACAATTATGGATATACACATGAAAAAAAGTATATTCTAAACGACAAATATATCCAATTGTTTAAAAAAAAAGTAACAATCCATAAATTGTTAGGCTAACTTAATGGTTTCCTCAAGATCTACAGCTTAAACCAGCAGAACCTTTATTGTTTCACATTTCATGTTTTTGTTTCCATTTCTGCATTTCTTCTCGTTTGACATCTGTGACGATGGCATCGCAGCAGTCCAAGGAATGTACATGTTTGTATGTGCGTACACGTGTGTTGCGGTGCTGCGGCTGTTCAGTCTCTGCTCCACGGATGTCATAATTAGGGAGCCGGAATTCTGAAAATTCCTGGGAAGTTTAGACAGTACAGAGGCTTTTCATCTGTTGCATCGACCCTGCCCCCGCTAAGCCGCTGGCCTTACGGAAAAATACAATGTGTTCCAACACACACCATCACAACAATCAATTACCTCTAACTGCACAACACACATCGTAAACAACAATTATCCCCAAACATCCTACAATTGTAACCTCATGGCACTGAGGTTCACAAGCATCTGTGACATGTTGGATTAATCTCGGCCCAACCACTAATTCAAGAGCTGGCTAATTAACCTCAACTATTCTAAATATATCGTGTGCTTATTTATACCCCCATCAGAAAACAGTTCCTTTCTTGGGTGTTTTTGTTTTCCAAACAAGGGGGCAGAAAAAAAAAAAAAAAAAGAAAAAAAAAAAGTAGTGAATGCATATGGTACTTCTCAGCCGCACAATGAAAGGTTTTCTCCACAGACAGGTAGTCGCGCAACACTTGTTTTTAACGAGCAACCGGGGATAATTATAGCTCACCATTCTTTTTTGTGCATGGTTCGATATTTCTACTCTGACTAATCAAATAGAAGCCGGGATATTTCTGCCTCGAAATCGGACTGCTCGCATACCAGTAAATCTAAATTAAGGAGCTTGTGGAATGTACATGTAATGGTGTTATTGTGAGAGCTGAAACTCAGCAGGGAGTTGGCCGTGCTCCATACTTTAAACATCTGCTTCGCAAACCATGTTTAAAATTCTTGAAATAGGTTGGTAGTGGTGTAAGTTTGTCTAATTTCTTTTTGGAATATTTTGTTGTCCATCTGAATGTTTAAAATTTTAAATGGTGCCTGGAAGCTGGACGATCTTTCGGTTATCATGGCTGTTCAAACAATGCCTCAACAATCCGTTGTAAAAGTGAAAAACCACCATTAACTTTGATGTATTTTGCAGGGACTTTGTTTTCTGTCTTGAACACTTCATATTATTAACCGACACAAAACTGTGGATTACAGTGAAGTAATGAAGGAGAAGTATTTCTGACAAATGCATTTTAATAAGTGTTGCATACATTTGTTTCCGGACTGCTCAGTCAACCAACACTTTGTAACCCGTGTTTTCCTGCAGCTGGTTGTTTTGAGTATATTTCAGTATTTGACCTTTTCCGAAATGTGAATAGTTTAAGCATAGTCCTACTGGATGGAAAGAATCTGCTCATGGTCATTCTCAATCAACTTGCCAACTCTGACAAGTTTCCCTGCCCCTTTGCATGACTTTCACAGGCAGATTTTTTTTGTCATGCTTCTTTGATATATCTCAGATCTGTGGAGTTCTTTCTTTTGTCAGATTGTCAGCACTACTCTGGAGCTACTATGGGAATCTTGGTTGCTTCTCTCAATGGGGCTCTCCTCGCCAGGTCAGTTTAGGTCAGCGATCTCAAGCTGCAGGAGCCAGGGGCCGGTGTCCTGCAACTTTTAGATGTCGCTCTGCTTCAGCACACCTGGCTCCAACATGAACTCATTTGCAGAGCTCTGTTGAGCTGGACCGCATAACGGTGAGGCAGTCTAGCCATTTAATTCAAGTGTGGAGGACAAAAGTTGCAGGACTCTGACCCTCGAGGGCCGCAATTTGAGACCACTGGTTTAGGTGGAAAACCATGTCTTCGTTGCTTTACAGTTGCCATGCTGTTTTTGTTTCATGATGAAGGGATTTAATAGTACTCTAGGAATTATCCAAAGCATAGGGAATCATTTCACAAGCTGAGCCTGCCTTTAATTCCTGACCAACTTTATTTCTGATCAGTGAGGTGTGTTCACTAGTCTTAACGACGCCGTTTGTTCACCAATGTTCTCAAACAAACCTCTGTGTCCTTCACAGAACAACTGTATTTATACCTAGATTAAATTCCAGGTAGACAGATTGTACCTTTGCAACAACCTTTGCAACCATCCCCTCCACCTAGCAATGAGAATGCACGTTTTCTTTCTGCCGCATTATGCAGAAAGGTTTATAAAAACTTAAATGTACAATCAAGAGTATATGTTTTCTTTCCATTCGTGTACTATGGAAACAAATGGCAATATTGCTTATTGCTAAACAGCTGAACAGTTAATAAAGATATACATGGACCTTAAAGCATAAAGTAAAGTATGAGACTGCTATATACCATCATAAATACACCTTAGTACCAGAGCCAAGGTTTTGGTCGTACAATGGGATGATGTATTGTTCCACTACAAGAATACTGTGAGCCAGCTTGTCTTCTAACACAGTCTAATGAGGCAGGAACAAAAGAGTATCCACTCTAACACTCTTTCTGTACGTGCACTTCTCTGAATTTTGTCAATTATCCCCCATGTCTTGGCTGACCTGACTCTGAATATGGGTCATGAGCTACACAATCACCTGGTAATTACCAGAGAGTAAACAAGCCAAGCCAGGGGAGAAGTTTTAATGATTGTCAAGCTGCCACAAAGAACCCTTCAACTCTAATGAGGGGTAAGTGTGTCATATCATCTTGCACAATTGTTGGGCCTGATGAGCTTGATAAATATAACATCCCTGGTTGCGGTATTCCAAGAAAAATAAATAAATAAAACAAACTTGTGTGTGATCAAATAAAGGCATTACCTAGAAACAACACTTTTGCTTGAATGATGATGTCAAAGATGACCTTACATAATGGGCACTTTGGCCAGTTCTTGAATCTGATGATTAATTGTCCGGTGGTCTTTTCAGTGGCTATGACACTATGTGCCACCCACGGAGTCCACGCTGGCCTCATGTCTCACCCTCATTAAAAGGGGCCTTTGTGTCCCTGTTGCTCTCGTTTGTCCCAGCATCTCAATCTTCCACAGGGGTCGACCCCTGTGTCTCCGGCCACGATGACATCACCTCGGACCTCATGGAAGCGGCCAAGGTGAGGGCTCTCAGGGATAGCTACGTTCCATCTCTTCCCCCTTGTCACTCAATGACTCCTTTGTCTTGACGAGGCCCGCAAGCGTATATGGACAGTAATGAGACGGGGCACTTTGTAATCTGCCAGCGCTGTGGCAATATAACCCATACGGAGTAAAGTCTATAATAGCACATTGTTCAAGCTGAGTTAAGTCTGACATGTGGCGCTTTCACACCAGTTGGAATCAGAGCCCAGAGTTGGCCTGCTGAGCTGGGCCAGTAAAACCTCTCTTTTCACGAGTCAGGTGAGTTAACACACCAAGGAGTGCATTAATGTTCAAGGCAGAGAGGAGCCATACGCCCCCTTCCTCACCTCACTCCGTCCCCTACACCCAGCAATGAGACTGCACTTTTTCTTTCTGCCGCAATATGCAGAAAGGTTTATAAAAACATATTTAACAGTTCAACATCTTCAAATCGCAATTTTGTTTAAGGACCCATAAATGCCCTGCTGTCTTGCATCCACACTGAGCACACTGTGCATGCAGATCCTGGCTGAGTCAAATTTAGAAGCTAAGATATCGTCTTCATGTTCCTCGAAGACTGTGGTATTTGATATTTCGCAGCTTCTGCTTCTCAGAAGCCAACACTGCTGCCGTCTCATGCTCATTCTCTCCTCTCCTCTGTGGGACTTTTTAAGTTACAGTGTGTTTACACAGCGAGACCCAGAACTCGGCTGGGATTTACTGCACTGATATTTTCTCTTCACATTATGTTTTTATGGCTTTTTCCAACACCGCTTGAAACTGGTCGTGATTTTGTGATGACCCTCTAAAAACACTGGGGAGACTAAACATCTGTCATACTTAGAAATGTCCAAATTCAAGGGAGGCTATATGCATTACACAACTCCAGTAGGTTATATGCTTCAGGCTAAAAAGACATATTTGACATTTGTTTTTGCCTGCATATAATCTTAGATATGAAGAAGTAACCTTCTTCTTTTTGGTGGCAAACCAGTGGCTCAAGTATGTTTTAATATGAAATATGAATTAAATTGAGAAAAAAGTACATACAATGCATTGCAAAGATTTATTTATTTTTTTTTAATCATTTGAACTTGTGTTATTTTCTTGAGATTTTCTGAGACACAACACAAAGTGGTTTATCATTTCTTTTCAATGGAATGGAAGTGCATAGTTGTACAAGTCAATTCTAGACCAACATATCATTCTCTGGAGGAGTTGCAGAGATCCAAAGCTCAGGTGGAGCAATATGTTGAGAATCTATCAACGGGACACATAAATCTGGCGTCTATGGAAGAGTGACAAAAAGAATACTGTATTTAAAGAACTCCTTAAGGTGCCACAAGTCAAGTAGCACTTGTTTGCCTCAGGTGAAGTAAAGTACACCCAAACCCAAAAGAAGTGGCTTAGGTCACATCAGAACCAAACTGAATTTTTTGGTCTTCATGCAAAAAGTGAGACTGACAACTAACACAGCAAACATGGTGGTGGCAACGTAATATTGTGGAAAGAATTTCTTAAGGAGAAATAGGGAAGCTAGTCAGAGTCTATGGAAAAATGAACGAGCTCAATAAAGGGAAACTCTTCAAGAAAAGTTATTAGGAGTTACAAATCACTTTAAAATGAAGTGGAGGTTCACCTTTTAAGACGATTTACTTATTAGTAAATCAAAGAAAATTCATATAACAATTGTAGTACAAGATACCTGTGGTAGGAAAGTAACATGCTTTATTCCTGACTGTAATGGCCACTTTTCCGTTTCAATGTAAAGCCACTTTATTGCTCAGTGAGTTTCAGTTTCCTTTTGTTAACGTTCCTTAGCTTGGGTTTCAGCTGACTTTCTGTTCCTCAGTATGCTCTGGTGCATCGCTTAAACCTGTTTACAACAATTCACACAAAATCTGATGAACGGCAAACTTTACTTCTCTTTGAGCAGATATCAGAAATAATTGTTCAATTTTGCACAGCTTCTCACATGTAACAGTCAAAAAATGCACAGAGCCAAGCTAAACACGTGACACAGCACTTTTCATTTATTTTTCAAGTATTTCCACTAGATGGCGCTTTTCCACAAAAACATACTAAAAGAGAATTTCACTGTTAAGAAAATATGTAAATATACAAAAGGCAAACACAACAATAAACAATGACACAAATTGTCATTTTTGGCTCTTGCACTGACAGCAGCACCAAAAAACATGCATCCATTTTATTTGTCAACTGGCGAGTCTTTAATTCCCTTAGTGTCCACTGGAGAGCGTAGTTTTTCAAGCAACCCAAAACATAAATAAATAAAAATAGGACTATGCCTACAATGAATACCCCCCCCCCCCCCCCCACCCCACCCCACCAGAATTACCAGCAATTTCAGTCGCAGGATGTGCAGCTGCATTGCAGTGAAAGGTGGTTTTGCAAAGTCCCAGGGGTGGAAAATGTTTTCAAATTACATGACAGGACTCTGTTCTGGAAATGGCTTTAAATATGCTTTATGGACTTCTTTGTTTTCTTGCTGGCAGTTATGTAAGAATAAAACTGATTCTATTTATGCTCATGTTTGCTCTGGGCAGGAAGGAATACATAAATGAATTAAAGTAGTCAAGACACACTTACTGTATATAGATTCTGAACATTGTAGCAACACAATAGATGTTTCTGAATAACGTCTGAAAGTTTGCAAAAGAAAAAAACTCAAAAAACAAACATATTGTTTGCAATTATACTTTCCCCTTTTGCCTTTTTACATATAAAAGTGGCTGCGATATTAGTGTGGCATTTTTAGAGAAGCTGCATGTGGGGTCACTCACTAGATGTTTCACTGCTGCTTTGTACTACAAAGTCTTCACTTGTAACTAAATTACACCCACATACTTCCCGTAAAGCGAAATAAGGAGTCTGTAAATTGGTAACATTAATAGCTGTTACAGAAGCCTCCCTCCAGGAGAAGCATCTCCCCTCCCACCCACAATTTACACACAAACATGCCAGCACACACCCCAGGCTGGCCTCTCTGTTGTGGTTTTATTGGTCCATCACTTGCCAGATCCCCAGGGGTCCCAACTCAGAACACATGTCTGCTTTCTGTATGTTTACAATGCAGCAGTCAATGGGAATGAACTTTATGCCAGTCAAAGCTTTGTTCCTGCGACGATGTCCCTGAAAAGTAGATAATATGCACAAATGCATATTGTGCCTTGTATGCACAATATGCATTTTTAACAGGAACAACAACATTGAAGCCATTGAAGGAACTGTTCCGACATTTTGTAGTAGTATTTTCTAGGGTTGTCATTAATTAATTGGGTACTTGACAGCGCATGCCTGTCTAGACTCACTTTGGAGAAACATGAAGTTCTCAACAGAGGGCTGGAAAAAGACAATATTGCAAAGCTTTACATGACCATCAGCCTGCATGAAGGAGTTATTTATAGAAATGTCTACAGACCAGGTTGGTTTACAATCAGTTGAATATCCACCGGTCCTTCATTTTTACCAGATTATCCTACCAGGAGTCACCAGGGGCTGGTGCCTATTACCAGCTGTCATTGGGCGAGAGACGGGCATACCTGGTAAGTAAATCAAAGGGCGGCACAGAAATTCACAGCAATGCATGCTTATTAAATTGATATCTAAGAGCAATTTAGAGAACTATGTAGACCGTGTAGGAAGCTGTCGTACCTGGAGAGAACCCACTTATGCCGAGTGAAAAACTCCATGCAGGAAGAACAAAAGCCAGGACTGAACACACTTTTTTTTTTGCTCAAAAGCACCACTACTAACCTCTGTCCCTCTGTGCCAGTAAAATTAACTCAACTATGAGTCATAGTTGAGTTAAGATGGTCACTGAAACAGAAAAGGCCAGGGGATGCTGTGGTTTTATGGGTGACCCAGGCAGACCATAGAAAGTCGTTACACTTGCTGATCCCCAGTGACTCTGGCTGTGGTTGAAAGGCTGGTGAGGTACAACAGATTGGAAGAGGGAGAAATATTGATGACGGTTCTCTGAGTGAGCATTACAGCTGAGTATTAAATCAGGAAGTACCTTGAGGACGACTCTAGTGGAAGCTTGAGGAAAGAGTCACATAGCCACAACTATTGTTGCCTATTACATAATAAGTCTCTGAGAGCATAACAGATAAGAAGTTCCTGACTGACTGGTGACGTATCTCACAAGTGAAAATATGATTAGCTATCAAAACTACACAGATGATACACAGCTCTACATTATGATGTTACCAGGTGACTCTGAACCCATCCGTGCAGTAAACAGATGCTTAGACAACAGAGTGTGGATGTGCCATAACTCGATTGGTCAATATCTTTGCTTTTTCCAAACAGAGATTGCTCAGAAAACTGCATCCTAGAGGTAAGATATTGACTGATGATAACCTCACTGTTTGGTTTTAATAGAAGTGTGGGGAAGTGGTGTGGTAGACCCAAAAGCAGCAGGTAAAGACGTAGTGCGGTTTAGAAAATTTAATTATCAAAATCAGAGTCCAACTTGCAAAAAATGAACATCCAGAGGAAATACAAGAACAAACCAAAGCAAATCCAAAACTGAGATTCTAAGGAACACAGGGGGAAATGACGAGCATAGCGACAGGCAGACTGGCGAGTTGTGAATGAAAAAGAGGAGCTTAAGTACTGGGAGGGAGTAATTGGAACGATAGCCCAGCTAGATGAGATTAGTGATTGCCGGTGTGAGTAGTTGGCGCAGGAGCTGGCTGAGGGTCAACGAGAAGGTGGCACCGGGAAACTAAGGAGATCTGCTGGGGAACACAAAAGGGAGGAAACAGGGAGCCGAAAAATACTTCTAGTACAAAAGACACTAAGAGTAAAGAAAACCTGATGAACTAGGAGAGAAAGATATGAGGGAAATCATAATCGAACCTAAATAGAAACAAGGCTGATCTACCAACAATAAGAACTACGGAACATAGAGCTAGAGAAACTAGAAGATTTAGAAATAACCTAACTAGAATTACTAAAGAAAGACTAACTAAACCAAGTGACAAAATAAGAACTAGTAACACTGCGGTTGTTACTAGTCCTTTTAGCTTTCTTAAGCTAAAAGAACTAGCTAAAAGGACTTAAGAAATAACCTAACTAGAATTACTAAAGGAAGATACACATAGACTCGGATATGGAAGAATAACTGAACCTTGGGTGATAAAATTAAGAAATAAACATTACTAGAAACACTGTAGGGAGGCTGAAATAAGAAATAACTAGACGGATAAAATAGAAATAGACTATAGTCATTTAAGAAGGCTTGACATGGACTCAGACAAACAAGTCTGAGTCTTGTTTTTCTAAGGTAACTAGGTTCTGTCCTAGTTACCTTAGGACAGAACCTAAGGAAACTAAAGAAGGAACCTAACTAGAAACACTGTAAAGGACTGAAAATAAGGAAAGCAACAAGACAATCCTAATTACACTAAATACCTCAAATAATAATATGAAAAAGGACCATGAAGGGCTAAACTAAAGTGAACTAAAACATAAAGCTCAATAAAATGAAAAGCAAAACCAACCCAAAAAGCCAGAGTCCTGACAAAAAGAAACTAAGAAACTATATTGAATCCTAGAGAACAATCAAATGAATTGTCTCCAGACAAAGGTAAGAATTGCTGTGAAAAGAAATGTTGTTGAATTGCTCAAAAAAAATGGGGGATAGAATTTACTTATTGTTAGTAGAAAACAAAACTTGATTCAACAGTAACAACGGAGCGAATAGATTTCAAGATTTATTTGAGTGACATATTTACTGGTTCAGATTTATTTCCTGCATTCTGCACATATGTACCGTTTCTCAAGTATAATATTATATCCCTGTGATTCAATAGATGAAAATTTTTCACAGTGTACCAGCTTTCTGTATTACCAAAAGACTTGTTGCATAGTTTCTAGGTATTTAATGACGTACACGTCCCAACAATTACTGCAGGGATAGAAAAGCCCAAGCGTTATAATCAGGTATCTTCTGGATGTCAAACTTGGGTTGAAGGTCTGCAGCAGTTGTTTCCCACACAACATGAATGCAACATCACAAGGCAGCGCTGACACTCAGAAACATGCGCGCGCGCGCACACACACACACACATACACTCTCTATTACAAGCCTGCGGTTCTCTGCAGCATGGCGATTGGGCCAAATCAAGGGTGTGTGGAGAGCGTGGGCTGTGCCTAACAGACGTCAAATGAACTGGAGATTCCAGCTTGTGGTCAAGGCTCCACTGAATACTAAGCTCATCTCCAGACGTGTGTCACGGTGTGCTACACCCCCCTGTGTGAGCGTGATGGAAATCCAAAGGGCTGAATACCCAGATTAAGATAATGCCAACTTTTAACCAAAGACTGGAACAACTTTATTTCTTTCTTCTGGGAGTTATAGAAAGCCTCTAATAAGGGCATTTTAAATGCAATGCAATATCACAAGCTTAAAAACAAAGACGGGGAAGATAACTAAATGGCAGAGAGGGAATGAAGTCTAACATTTCTATAATAAGAGCATAATATGAATATCAAAATGCTGAGGGGATATTTTCTGCTCTCCCTACCAAAATTTTTGGCATTTCTGAGCCGTGGCTCATTTTGCTGACTACCGAGCTCAATTAAAACGATTGATATTGCAGCCCCAAGATAATAATTATCTATATTTAGAGCTTGGAGTGATCACCATTTTGGTTAGGATGGAGCTGCAGTCCAGTTCCCGCTGTAGGCTAATTTCAATAACTCTCTAAATATAGCCTTGGTTTAAAAGCTTTTTCCGTCAAACAGTGCCAGATTTTCTCGTGAAAAAGATTTTATGAAAATAAATGAAATGTTATCATAAACAGATCTCAAAGTCACTGATCTATGAAATCAGAGGCCACAGTCAATCAGAGGCCTTTTTGTTTGTCACACACTAAACCACCAATCGTTTCCCCATGTTCATTTATGGGGCGCCTGAGCAGCGACGCGTTCCACTCAGACTCCAGACCACGTTCCTGCTACTCGTTACTACGCTGCCGAGTGATGGAGGTTAAACTGCGGTTCACACCTGAGAGTTTTAGCAGTAAACCACCAGCTGTGGTTTTGGGAGTTTGCATGTCACGTCAATGTTGCTTTCCCTGAGGTGTGCCCACAGCCAAAAAGACATTTAGTGCTGGATGTAAAGAAAAACTGGGCTGCCTGAAGTGCTTCAGTGCTTTGAAAAAGGTTGTTTGTTTTTTTCTTCTTTTTTTACATTTTGTTATTGTACAATCTCAAACTTTGATAATGTTTCACTGGGTTTTTGTGGTAGACCGACACAAATGAACTATTTTATTTGATAAATGGAAGAAAAAATTGTTAGGTTCCCTTATTTATTTTTTTTCTTTTACAAATAGAAATCAGAAATAGATGTGACTTGCATCTCCATACTTTGCAGAAACACATTTCAGTGCAGTTAAGGCTGCAAGTCTCAAGGGGTTATGTCTGTGTCTACCACATGACTGCAAATGTGACTTCTTGAGGCTTTCTGTCCACATTGCCTTTACTTTTGCCAAGCCTCTATAAACGGCAGATTTGTTGCGTGCAGTAGTCGTTGTCCTTATAAGTTATTCTTCCACCTGAGCTATAGATCTCCGGACTTCTTCCAGAATGCTCTAATTGCTCGAGCCTCTCGGTGGAAACCACGTCTCAGACAACAGATGGGACAGTGAGACGTTCACAGAACCCACCGTAGGTTTCTTAACAACATTATCTCTGACCTTTCTGCTGTGCTCCCCGGTCTTGGTGCTGTTTGTTCATTAATCTTCTTGAACAAACCTTCAGACCACATCTGTGTTTGTGCTGAGATTAGATCACGCCCAGATGGACTCTGTTTTCTAATTAGGTGGATATTCCAAAGGACGTTTGGTGCATTGGGTTGATTTGGTGGTTTCCAAATGAGGGGCTTAATACAAATGCAAAAGAAATAAAATAAATAAATAAATAAACAAAAACTGAGAGCTTACATTTGCGCTTGTGACGTGACAAGATGTGCAAAAGATTAAGGTGTATAAATGATTTTACATTTATACACCTTAATGTGTATAAATGTGTGTGCGTGTGTGTGGGGTGTGTGTGTGTGTGTTTTTCCCCCTGTCGTTGCTGGGTTGCTCAGGACAGTAGCTTGACTTCTCCATTGTGACGTTGTGCTTGTGCAAAAAAAAAAAAAAAAAAAAAGAAGATTTTAAACAATTAGTATCAGTGGGCCCCCTTGAGGCTGGAGAACTTAGTGCAGGCTCCCATCTTTCACCCTCATGGGCAGTCAGGACTTTGGCATGATGAATGGTGTAACAACACACGGGCATTCTAGGGGAGCTTGCATTGCACCTCTGGCTCCTATAGACATAGAGAGGCTTTCACCCAAAAAGCACAAGTACCTTCAAGTCACTGGAAACATGGAAACACAACGTTCCTCCTGCAGAGTCATTAAGTTTGACATTTTTACCCATGGCACCTTTGAATGTTGCTCATGAAAGAAAGAAGAAGAAGAAGAAGAAGAAGAAGAAGAAGAAGAAGAAGAAGAAGAAGAAGAAGAAAAAAAATCTTTGACTTCAGCCAATGTTTGCCCCCCTGCTCTTGGGTCACTCCTTGTAGTGGTTTGCAGACCCCCGTTGTCACAGAATAAACAGGGCTTTGTGCAACAGAAATCTTGAAATTCCTCATAAAATGCGAAGAAGAAGAAGGGGGGGAAAAGGGCCTTCTAATTATAAGCATTCTGTTTTCAGTTAGCTGTTATTGCAGTCTTAAAATAATTATATTTGTTTGACCAGATTGCGTCGTAAAAGTATAATCCCCCCGGCCCCTTGACTTTTTGTCTTTGCAGAACTTGCACTGGCTTCTCTGGAGTCACTGTAAAAGCTTTGTGGTTGTTTTATGAGTGATTTAACAGGCTGCAGAGAGCACAGCTGAAACGTTACAGGTACATTTTGCCCCCACCCCCTTCCACCTTCATCTTAAACAAACCAACTTTTGTCAGTGCGAGAATCTTAACGTCTCGAATGCAAACTAGATATAGGCTACCATCACTGACAGACCTATTAGTTTTTTTGTTGTTGTTGTTGTTTGTTTTTTTTTTTTTTTTTGAATCACTGCAGATCATCAGCTTAGCCACAAGACGCCGGTTTTACAGCAAAAAAAAAAAAAAAAAAAAAAAAAAAAAAAAAATGGAAAATTAAAAAGTGGACCCACCCAAAAAAACTTTACCCCGGATTTAATCGACACCAATTGGCGGCGAGGCCCCCCACCACAACACCAGCAT